>NDGM011105015.1:0-10702 GCA_002564305.1 Octomys mimax | reverse complement strand
ATGAAGACAACAATGTGCAATGTATTAATTATTGTAACTGTCCTACTATCCTGTTTTGAAACTTTCTCATTGCTATTTGTTTCTCAATAAAATTAATTAATAAAAAGAAGTCAACCAATAACAGATGCTGTAGAGTAAAAGTTTTTTTTTTTTTTCCAGAACTGGGTATTGAACTCAGGCCCTTATACTTGTCAGGGAAATGCTTATTCTACTGAGACATCTCCCTGGCCTTGTAGAGTAAAAAGAACACTTCTCCAGTGTTGATGGGAGTGTAGACTGGTGCAACCACTGTGGAACCAGTACAGAGGTTCCTCAGAAAATTAGGATTAAAGGTCTCACTTGACTCAGCTATTCCTCTGGTTGTTACTTTGGGGATCACTCCTGGCTCCAGTTCAGATTCCTAAACTTGATAACAAAATTCTGGCTGTCACAGACTTTTTGGTTTTTGCTACTGAGCTTTGGAACTCCCAGTTCAGAATCTTGACACAGACCAGCGTGAGACATTGTCATGGGCTCTACACCTGCAGCTGGAATTGTGGATGACATTGCCATGGGCTCCAGGTCTCCAGCTGATGTCTTTGGGTCTCTAGTGTGTGTACAGGTCTCCCACTGTTTTGCACTTGACTACTGGAATGAATATTAAAAATAATTTTATATATTATTTATTCTGTATTAAATCTTTTCCCTTGTAAGCCCTGACTAGAAGAGCATCCAAGGCTCCAGATCCTAGTCCCAAGTGAGCATCCATGGAGCTGCCAATACCACGTTCACATCTTTGAGTTCAGCCTTACTGCCTGCTTGAGCTTCCCCATCTGACTGTACAAGGAGCAGAGATGAACACAAAACCTTACCTACACTTCAGACTTTTGATCTAAATAATTGAGTCCTGACATTCCAAGCCATGAACTTTGGGATGTTTTGTTATGGTAATGTTGAATAAATAGAACACTTATCCATTGGTAAGAAAACAAGAGGACTGAGATAGTCTCTTCACATTTTTATTCCTTCTTGATTTGAAAACTAAGCTCTCTCAAAATTCTGAAATATATTTCTTCAAGTCAGTGTCACTCCTTGGTAGCCTAGAATCTATGTGTATAACTTGACTCTGAACTGTTAGAGTCTTGCTGCTATTCTTTTACATTATAAATACATTTCTTTTCATGGTTTGCTGAAATTATCAGAAAAAAGACTGCTGATAGTATTATCCTTCACAGTCTGAAGATTTCTCTCATTGTCCCAAAGAAGAGCATGGTAGAGACTTCTCTCAAAAGATGGTGCCCATTATAGGGACATCACATATTCATGTATTTTTGTGTTTGTATTAAATGCAGTAGAGGACTGGACAGATAGCTCAGTGGACTAAAGTGTTTGCTTAGGTTCAGGGACCAGGACCAGGACCAGTAAAGTGTTTACTTAGGTTCAATCCCCAGCATGCCAGGCTGGCCTCACCCCCAAGGCACACTGAGACACAATTGAGACTGGGTGTGGTGGTGCGTGCCTGTAATCCTGGCACTTGGGAGGCTGAAAACAATAGGATCATCAGGATTCCGATCTGGGTAGTGAGAACCTGTAGAACCTGTACTGAATACATAAAAAATAAATACAGAAAATAAAAAGAAATGCAGTAGATCTCTATAATAAGTTTAAATTCATAAATTGCTTCCATAATTATATTTTAAATGAATTAATAGAACTCATCACCATACCTGTGTTCTGAACCTTTCTATTTCTACTTATAAATTTTTTCAAATCATAACTTTCTCCAACATGTCCAACTTCTCTCTGCATACTGATATACACAACTTTTCAAAGTCTGCCCCTCAGTCTATATATTCTTATGAGCTACAAGACATTTTTTCAATTTGTTACTAAGATTCTTCAAAGCATAGCCTATGTATGACTTCTTTGCTTCAATTTGCCTACAGTCCTACCAAACACAATTCTTGACAGATCCCTACTGATCACTTTCATGCTGAACCCTAGGGAACTTTCCTATACCGTCTTAACCTCCACACAGCACATAGCACTTCTGTCTGCTTAGCATACAATTCCTTTAATTTGAATGGCACTACCATCTTGAAGTTTTTTCTCCGTATATCTATGACAGCTTCAGTATGAGCTCCTCTTTATTTTCTTATAAATAACTCCTCCTTACTTCTAATAAAAATTATTCCAATGGGGCTGGGGAGATGGTTCAGTAGAATAAGCAAGCATTTCTCTGAGAAACACAAGGGCCTGAGTTCACTCCCCAGTTCCGAAAAAAAAAATGCTCCAAAACGAGATCTCTCTTGCATTTAGACTTGTGTTTAACCATCCATTGGATATCTTCATATCTCCCATAAGGAAACTATCATATTCCTCTTGTGTCTAGCATATCCTTAATTATGTTTCTGTCTCATTGCTATCCAATTCAGTCAATCACCAAATGTTCCTTTCTTTACTTCACAAAACATCCAAATCAGTCTATGGTTTCCTAATTATGGTTTCAATCTAATTTAGGCAATCATCTGGTAGTTCTGACATTGTGTTTCTGTCATCTACAGTAACTAATACAATCTCATTTTTTTTTAATTCTAGAAGGAAAATCTGAGCATGCTATTTCCCTGTGTAGAAATTGTTATAGATATGTCTGCTCTGTTGGACATAGTGTCTTAAATTTCTGCTTTGAATAACTCTTTTTGCCACCCACATTTCAGTGGCTGTGAATAATGAACGAGTCCTTTTCTAAACCATTCCAATTCCTTTTGTCAGCCATCACTGAAAAACTTCCTCCCAGTCTCAGTTGCTATGATAAACAGCACAAGGCTAGATCACCTCTCTTCATAGGCTCTTTTTCTGTGACATACTAAGAAAACATCAAGCTGTGCCACATTTAAAATGAGACCAAAATCATTTGAACTTTGACAAAATACCTCCTCAAAGTCTTTACTGTTAACTTGAGCATTTAATTTTTTTGATTAAATATTGCTTTGAACCTGCAACCTTCTGTTATTCTCAATGAGATAGCATCTGACTACCTTTTGCTGGGTGATAGCAGCATGTGTCAAGTTAAATTTTTTCTTTGTCTTGTTTCTCTTCCCAAAGCACGTTCAATCTGTTGCTTGAATTTCCTTGGCTGTTCATAAGATGGACTAAGGACTTGTGATGACCTGAGTTCATTCTTTGTATCCTCCATTGAGCTTATGTTAGAATCCTCATTTGTAGAGAGGGTCACTATATTTTGGATGTCATCTGCTTTTTGAAGACAACTCTGTATTTTTTTTTCACATTTGTGTAGTTCTATCCATTTGATGTGGTGGCAAGCTTAAATATATCTTTTAAGACTGATTTTTATGTTTCTCTTAAAGCACAATTTTTTAAATCAATGCTTTTAGGCAACTCTAGTTACATTTCAGTGCAATAGCCAAGCCCAAGGAAAAGTTCCAAACAACTCTCTTACATGTAACTTATTTTTATAAACTATTATTAAGCATAACTTAACTGAGATATTTTGAAGTCATCTTGTAGTAATTACATGCAATATTAATTAGTGAGTTAAAGGAGTTTTAAAATCAATTCATAATTTATTCCTCTAGGTCTCTATAGGTTATCTTTTTATGGAGAGTTTCTGGCAGTAAGTACCAAAGCATAGGTGTGAAATGAGTGAAGTGTTGTGATCCCGATATCCCTAATGAGCCTTATGCACTCAGGGCTGGACTGTTTTGTATGTTGATTGAATTATGACTTTGTTATAGCTGACTTGCTCCTAGGAGATGAGGATAGTTCCAGGCAGTCTCTGAGGTCGTGTCTCAGAAGGGTGCATTTCCATCCTTTCTCCTCCATCCCTCTCTGCTTCCTGTTCACCATGACATGAGCATGTTTTCCTCACTATGGCTCTGTGCCATTCTGCTGCCTACATGCAGCCTGTGACCATGGACTGAGGCCAAGGTAAAGGAAACTTGTCCTCCTTTGAAGCATGGATGTCAAGTGTTATGCCTCAGTGATGAAAAAAGACTCTGATATGGAGTTATATATATGTAAGTTAAAATGATACTCTACTTTCATATCAAAAAGTAGTCTTCTAACATGATACTTGCAAAAGTATACTGTGTGCTATATAGCATTTCCCTATTCTGTGGCACCTAGATACTTCCTTATTATAAATAAATACAAAGGGGATCCAGGTAAAAGCAGTGCAGGAAGGCCCAGAATCTTTCCCTTCCCACAGCAGCTGCTGAGATCCAAATGAACAGTGTGGAAAAACAGAGAGACTAGAAGGAACTTCAGTCACACAGACAGTAGGCACCAGCCAGGGCACACAGGATGGACAGGTGGACTGGTGGTGTGAAACTGTCAGCAGCCACAGCAACAATACAGGCTTTCAGG
Organism: Octomys mimax; assembly: GCA_002564305.1. Taxonomy (NCBI): domain Eukaryota; kingdom Metazoa; phylum Chordata; class Mammalia; order Rodentia; family Octodontidae; genus Octomys; species Octomys mimax. Next base: position 6,337 of record NDGM011105015.1, on the reverse strand, counting down.
TGATAAATTAGGTAAACCAGTGCTGTGCTTGGGAGCAAAATCACACAAAGTCAAAGCAGGATGTTCTCCCCTTTCTCTCTTTCTTTTTCCTTTACTTTTTTCTTTTCTAAAGAACTTTGGAGAACATCAGCCACAGAAAATCAATCCTATCTTCTAAACCCAGAGACCAAGTTCAGATAATCCCTATTTTCCTCCCTTTTTCTCTTCTGCCCTCTTCTCTAGTTTCCTAAAACATGCATGGTCATCTATTGTCCTCCAGCTTTTTTTTTTTTTTTTTTTTTGGTTGGGGGCATGAGGGATTGAACTCAGGCCCTTGCACTTGCCAGGGAAACACTTACTCTACTGAGCTATCTCCCCAACCCCCTTTTAAAAAATTAATTAATTGATTAATTAATTAATTATTTTTCCCAGAACCAAGCATTGAACTCAGGCCCTTGCACTTGCCAGGCAAGTGCTTAATCTACTGAGCTATCTCCCTGACATGACTTCTACATTATTTTAAGTTATCTTTATTCTATACAGTAACTTTCTTAAATTTTACCACCTCAGGGTAAAAACCACTCTACTGAGGAGAAACACTTTGCAGGCAAGCACCTAATACATGATAGGATCTTTAATATAGTTGTAGGATTTTCTCCTTTTGTTAAAAGTACAAACGTCATAGTTATCACAGTGTGTCAGTTTCTAAGCTCTGCTAGATGTTATTATTATTGGTAACTATACTACTTTAACTAGGATATGGATGTCATATCTGTTTTGATCATATGCTTTCACTTCTATAACAATATTGAGAAGTTCTGGGGTAATAACCTCACCACATTCCAGCACCAGAGAACTGAGGACTGAGCCAAATAAATACCAACATCTCAATCTTAATTAACTGGAAAGGTAGAAACTTAGGACACTCACAAACTAAGAATCTCCTATATAAAGAAGACATCCCAGTAGAACAAACCTGACCTAGAGAGGCCTTGATAATACTGATATAGCTACCTATAACAAAAAATGCACAAATAACATAGAAAACAAAACACAACATTTTAAATAGAAAATGACAAGATGCAGAAGCAAAATGCAACCTCAGACCTGTAACCCACCCAGAATAAGTCCAGAAGACAATGAGATGGAGGAAAAAGGAAGTCAGATCAGAAATAATTTCTCTCATTAAAAAAAGTAATACTAATATTAAAAAGGAAAGTGCTCACAAAATCTAGACTAGAGATACGTAAAGAAGAGACACAGGTTCTGGGGAGATAGTTCTGTGGTCTAAGTGCCTGTCTGGCAGTTGTATGGAACATGGTTTGATCCCCGGTACTACATGCTGTTCCAGCCCTGGAACCAGAGACATGCTATGCCAGCCATGGAAACTGGCACGGTGTGCATGATTGTAATCCCAATACTTGGGATGCTGAGATAGGAGGATCACTAAGAGTTTGAGCTGTGTACTGAAACCCTGTACCATATATATATATATATATATATATATATATATATATTAAAAGAGACACAATGATATAAAGAAGATGAAAATCATGAATGATCAAAGTAAGAGCTAGAATGCATGAAATGAATTACAATCAATAAGAAAATTAAAAATTCCATTGAAAGCTAATTGGCATCAGGGCTGATGATATAGTTTAGAGAAATAATCCTCTGCTTAGGAAAGCACAGGGACCAGGGTTCAAACTCTGGCAACACATGTGGCACTGGCCCAGCTCCCAGGGGTGCTGAGATGGCCACCGAGACTGGGCGTGGTGGTTCCCGCCTGTAATACTAGCACTGGGGTGGCTGAAAACAAAAAGATCACTAAGAGTCTGAGCTGCACAGGTGCATTTGACCCTGTATCAAATACATTAATAAAAAAATACAAGAATAATTAGTTTTAATAAGAAAGTAGGAGCCAACAATAACAATAACAACAAAATTGGCAGAAGTAATAGCAGAAAATTTCTCAAGTACAGGAAAAGAATCTGACATACAGATAAGTGACACATATAGAACTTCAATTAGCTGTAACAAAAACAAATCTACTACAACACAAATAATCAAGTTCCAAGATATTCAGCACAAGAACAAAATATTCAAAACTGTTAGAGAAAAGAAATAGATCATATATAAAGGTAGCCAGGCCATCAGAATCAAGGCAGTCTTCTCAACACAAACCTGAAGTCAAAAAGAGCTTGGAGTGAAGTATTTCAACTTCTGAAAAAAATTTTTTTCCAATGAAGAATGAAATACCCTGCAAAACTGTCTTCAAAATCAATGGATAAATAGGATACTAAAGAAAAAAATGATGGAATTCATGACCACCAAATCAACAGTACAAAAGGTACTGAAGATATTCTAGAAAGAGATGAAGATGAGCACAGTTCCAAGAACAACAAGAGAAAGACATCATCAAGAAAAGCAATTAAACAGAAGAGAAAAGTAGGGAATCCACAGGAGAAAAATAACATCATAAAGATAAGCCAATATATATCAGTTATAAGTATCATTATAAATGTCCTCAATTCACCAATAAAAAGAAACAGACTAGCAGAGTGGATTACAAAATAAAGTATAACAATATGCTGTATACTAGAAACACATTTAACTCAAAAAGAATTCATAAAAGTCAAAGGATGGAAAACAAAAAAAAATAACATGTAACAGGAACTCCCCAATGTGAGCTTCACACCAAGAATGATCAAACAAGATAAAGAAGGTCACTACATATATATTAGTTGAAGAATTCAAGAGGAAGAGATAACTTTCATACATATATGTGTGCCAAATATGGTAGCACCCAACAATAAAAGACAAATATTAATATATATGAATAATCAAATAAGCAATAACATGATCATAATGGAGGGCATTTATGTTCAATTGTCACAAAGTTATAGATCAACTAGATAAGAAATCAGTAAAGAAATAACAGAACTGAACTAAACTTGTGCATAAATGGATTTAGTAGAAAGTTATAGTGTTCCATTAAACAACATTGGAAGGCACATGCTCCACAGATGCACATGGAATATTCTCTAAAAAATCCATAGAATATAATTAAGTAAATGCAAAGGAATGAAAATTATCCCATGCATATTATCTGATTGTAGTTCAATGAAATTGGAAAATGTGATACAAAAACCCACAAAAACACCATAAATACTTAGAAATTAAATAACAATCTCCAGAACAATCAATAGTCAGAGATAAAATTAAAGAAGAAATTAAACTACATTTGCAATAAAATAAAAATGCAAAAACAGCATACCAGTACCTGTAAGAAGCAATGAAGGCAGTCCTCAGAGGGAAATTACAGCAGTGAATTCTCATACCAGGGAAACAAAATGAGCACATGTAAACATTCTAATGCTGCACCTCAAGCTTCTAGATGAAGAAGAGCAAATCAAGCACAAAGTCCCTACAAAGGAGAAAATTATAAAGATCAAAACAAAAATGAATGTACTTGATATTAAGAACACAATACAATGAATTAACAAATTGAAGAGTTGGTTCTTTGAAAGAATAAATAAAACTGATAATCCCCTAGTCAACCCATTCAAAAAAAGCAAAGGAAAAACAATCAAATTCATGTAATAAAGAATAAAAAGGGTGAAATCATTACAAATTTTGTGAAAATTCAGCATATCATCAATACCTAATTTAAAATTCTTTACTCTCATAAGATGAAAAGCACAGAAAAAAATAGACAAATTCCTAGAAAACATATGAATTACCAAAGCTTAATCAAAGCCGAAACAAAAAGAGAATTATAGGCCAATCTCCCTAAAGAGCATAGAAAATTTCCTCAACAAAATACTAGCAAACAGAATGCAGCAAATCATCAAGAAAATTACCCACCATGCACAAGTGGGATTCACACCAGGAATTCAGGGACAATTCAAAATACACAACCGATAAACGTAGTATACCATGTAAATAGAGCCAAAGGAAAAAATCATATGATCACCTCAACAAATGTAGAAAAAAAATTAAATTTTATATAAAGTCCAACACTCATTTCTGACAAAACCCTACAGAAAATTGCACAACAGGGTTATTACCACAAACTTATAAAAGCCATCTATGAGAAACCAACAGCCAATATCATACTAAATGGGCATAAACTGAAATTTTTCACTCTAAGATCGAGAAAAAGACAAGGATATCCACTTTCACCACTCCTATTCAATATAGTTCTAAAAACATTAGCCACAGCAATTAGACAAGAGAGTTAAATGAAAGAAATAAGGATAGGAAACAATGATATTTGACATAGAAGAACCCTAAAACTCTACTAAAAGATTTTTAGTTTTAATAACCAAATTAGTAATGTAGCCAAAACAAATTAAATGTTCAAAAACAAAACAGAAACAAAAACAAACAAACAAACAAAAACAATAGCCAACTGGCGAGATAGCTCAGTGGCATAAGCACCTGGCTGGCAAGTACAAGGTCCTAGGTTGTCCCTGGACTACCTGCTGTGCTCCCCCCAGAACACTGAACACTCCATGCTGTCCCTGAAACCAGGCATGGTGGTGAATGACTGTAATCCCAGTGCTGGGTAGGCTGAGATAGTAGTATCACCATGAGTCCAGTCTGTGTACTGAGACCTTGTAGTAAAAAATAAAAAATAAAAACTATTCAAAACATAATGGCATTTCTGTATATGAAAAACGAACTCACTGAAAAAGAAATTAAAGAACCACAATAGCACAAAAAAAATGAAATACCTACAAATCAATCTAATAAGTGAAGTACAAGATCTATACCATGCAAATTATTGCATTCTGGAAAAAAAAGACCAAAAAGAATATCAGAAAATGGAATGATATTCTTGCTCATGAATAGGAAGAATCAAGATTGTAAAACTGGCCATACCCTCAAAGATATTATACAGATTTAATACAACCCCCAATAAAAATGCCATTATCATACCTCACAAATCTAGACAAAATATACCTAAAATTCATTTGGAAACAGAAGATGCCTGGAATCTCAAAGGCAATCCTGGGTAGCAAAGGTAAAGCAGGAAGGCTCACAATTATTGACTTGAAATCATTCTACGAAGATACTGTGATAAAATCAACATGGTACTGGAAAAAAAAAAAGACCTGAAAATCAGTGCACTAGATTAGAAGATGCAGAAATAACTCCAAAGATACTCAGTCAACTTATCTGTGGCAAAAGGACAAAACATGTTCAAGAAGATGAAAGATAGCCTCTTTAACAAATGGTGCTGGAAAAGCTGGCTTCCCACAAGGTGAAGATTAAAATTAGACCCATTGCTATTACCATGCACTAACCTACAGAGAAAATGGATGAAAGATTTAAACATTAAAATAGAAACACTAAACCTACTAGAGAGCAAAGTAGGTAGAAATCTTGAAGACATAGGTATAAGCAGAGTTCATGAACAAACACTAAAATGCATGGGAAATACTTCAAAGACAACAACTGGGATCTTACCTTATCAAAAAGATTTTCCACATCAAAAGAAGTCATGAACAGAGTGAAAAGAAAACTACGGATTGGGGAAAAAAGTTATCAACTGGCCCTCCAACGAAGAACTTACATAGACAGCAGATAAGTTATTGAACAAAAAATCAGGCCCCTTAATTCAAAGACTCAATCTAAAAATGCATGCACGTTTCTCAGATGAAGAAGTAAAATGGGCAAATAAATATATGAAAAATGTTCAACATTATTTGTCATTAAGGAATGCAAATTAAAACATCACTGAGATTATATCTCTCACTCCAGAAAGAATTACTATTATCAAGAAATCAACCGATAACAGAGGCTGGAGACACTGTGGGGAAAAAGGAACACTTCTCCACTGTTTCTGGGAGTATAGACTGGCACAGCTGTTGTGAAAATCAGTATGGAAACTCTTCAAAACACTATGATTGGAGATCATATTTGATCCAGCTGTTCCCATACTAGATATTCTTCCAGAAGTATTATAAACATACCACAGTGATACCTATGTACCTCTGTTTAAGGCAGCACTATTTGGAAACAACCCAAATATCCATTAACCTAAGAATGAATAACAGAGACGTGGTATATTTATAAATGTAGTACTATTCATCTATTAAAAATGGTAAACTTGAGGCTTTTATAGGCAAATGGATGCAGCTAGAGTCCAAAATTATAAGTAAAATAAATTAAACTTACATGTTATCTCCCTAGTAAGAAACTGAGTGAATGGGGACTGGGGAGATGGCTCAGTAGAGTAAGTGCTTTGCTGGAAAGTGCAAGGGCCTGAGTTCAATCCCCGGTTCTGAGAAAACAAAGAAAGAAAGAAAGAAAGAAAGAAAGAAAGAAAGAAAGAAAGAAAGAAAGAAAG
>NDGM011105011.1:0-12692 GCA_002564305.1 Octomys mimax | reverse complement strand
CTCTCTCTCTCTCTGTCTCTCTAAATAAATAAATAAATAAATGTTTAAAAAAAAAAGAAAAACAAACTTGAAGACTTTGTTGTAAGTAAGTGGATGCAACTTCAGGCTATACGCATAAGTGAATTAAACCAGACCACTTTGTGTAAATATTGTATTGTCTCCCTAGTGTAAGAACTCAAAAGAAGAAACTAAAACTGAAAGGTATAACAGATACAGTGAAATGGAAAGAAACAAAACTTAAGGATTAAACAACGAAGAGAAACAAAAGTAGAAAAGTTATGTAACAAGGTAGGGGCAAAACTATACATGTATATATACAAGATGGCTAAGGCAATTGTCCTAAGAATTTCCATCAGGTTTTTGAAAATAGCAGTTAATGGGTAGAAATCTCACCCTGATTAACTCTATATGCTGATATCTATAAACTGAGCAACTACATTGAGGACAGCAATGTGTAATAATAAAACCATGATTGAAATACCTGCCATTTTGGTCTAAATGTATACCATTTCTAGTGTCATATCAATTAATACTATACTCTCTTTAAAGTATTTTTAATTAATAAAAGAAAATGAGAGAGAATAAAATTTAATATTTCTTGAGTGCATGTGGTAATATTCAATCATATCTCCCATCTTACATAATTATATCTGTTAATCTGAGGAACAGATTTGATGATAAAAATAGGTAATATATTAATCACTGTTAATCAGCTATTATTTTTTTCTGTATTTTAGGGAAGGGTCTACAGGGTATTCAGGATCTCACTACTAGATTGGACTCACAGTGATTGGCCTGTGTTTACAGCCTCCCAAGAGCTAGGATTACAAGTGTGGGACACCACGTCCAGTCTCAGAGTCTCAGGGTAGCCATGGGCAGGGCCAGCATGGCAGGCCCGAGGATCAAACTCCTGGTCCCTGCGCCTGCTTGCAGGTACTTTAATCTACTGAGCTATTTGGCCAGCCCAGCTATTCTGGTTTTGAAAATCTGTAATGTATATATTGTTATATATTACCCTGCTATTGTCTTTGCTTTTTTTTTCTTGCTCTTGTTTATATTTTTCAAAATAAAAGAAATTTAATTTTAAAAAATTCTTCTGTTTCATTGCTGTACCCCAATTTCTTTGCTGATCTACTGGCTAATAGACATATGCATTAACTTTACCTTATCTTTCATCATAAATAATTATGTTTTAGGGGCTGGGGAGACAGCAACCTGGGCACCTGCCTATCAAGTGCAAGAACTGGGGTTCAATCCCCAGTACTGCATGCTATGCCTGCCCTGGAACCCCAGGTGCATAATGTTGGCCACTTAAACTGGGCATTTTGATGCACACCTGGAAGCTCAGCCCTGGAGAGGCTGAGGCAAGAAGATCCCTGTGAGCCCTAGCTGCATAGTGAGACCCTGTGCCAAATAAAAACTTTTTTAATACAATTATGCTTTCAATACTAACATAATAGGCAAACCTTTTATTTTCTTGCACAAAATAAGGAAAATTAAGATGGCTGGTCATTGCAATTTCATATTCCACTTTGTAAAAGTATCACTACATTATTTTCCAAGATAGATGTGACAGCATTTCCTCAAGCATTGTATGAGTTTTGCTTTTACCACATGCTTGTCACCATTTGATATTGCCAGTTGTTTAATTCTAGCTATTTTAGTTAGTGTACAGTGCTATGTGAGAGTGGGCCTCAAAATCTTTGTAATTCCTTGACGACTAGCCATATCATCATTTATACATCTTCTTCTGTGAAGTGACTCTTCAAACCTTTTATCCATTTTAATTGAATTGTTTGGCGTGAGATCATTCACAATTTGAAGTGCACTCTAGTTGAATATTTGAACTGTTGAGATCTACATCTCTAATATCATATGGCTCATTAAGACCCTACAGAATGCCTTACTCCTGCCAAAACAGCTTATGCCTCTGTTGAAATGAAGATCCTGATTCTCAGGGATATAGAAAAACATCTTCAAAGCCATATGGCAGGAGAGGGGTGAATCTTACCTCTAATGAGGTCACTAACCCTGAGAATGCTGATTGAAAGCTCCGTGGAGGCTGAAATAAGTAAACGTGAGAAGAACAGAAGAGCACTCTCTCGTGTCCAAGAACAACTAGCACTGTAGGCACACCACCAGGCTACAACGACCGATCCCATACATTTTTACTATCAATTGGTATTTTTGCACCATAGCCGTCACCCGTTGGCCTCAGTAGTTGTGCCAGAAGCATACATGAAACAATCTTCCTGTTTACCCACTCGGGATGATGAACAGGCAAGTGTGGGCACACGTGCAAAAGTGTCACACTGGGATTTTTACCGACATAATGCCTGATTCTTTAAATACGCATTTCACCATATGTGGAATGTGGATGTGACTCATGGTAGCTGCATCTGAAGAAAGCAAAAGCACATCTGTCCATTCACTCACTTTGAAGACAGCAAGGTGAGTACAGAAGATCAGAAACAGCAACAGTTAAGTTTTCTTTTTTATGAAATGCTCATTGCTTAGTTTCTGTGCATTTAGGATTTTTTTTAAGTAGCCTAGTTCAGTACATGGCACATGACAAACCAGATTTGCAAGTCCTGGAGGAGGTAAAAATGAATCAACAGATTATTTATATATGGATGATGAAGATGATAATGATTTTGATGTCATCTATGTGAGCCAAAGTTCCTGTAACAGTGTAATGGAATGAGATCAAATGATCTATACACAGGGAATGCAGCTTTCTTTGAGGCAGGTGACTAAAGGTGAATATGGGCACATGTTTGACTAGTAGAAATGCTACAAACTGGTCACACAGCAGACATAGTTCTGATAATATACTGAAGATTTTGTCAGTGGAAAAACCTATTTAAAATAATGCCAAAACTGGCATGCAGTGCTGAAAATTATAACAGACAAAATGCTACAATACATTGTGAAGTAAAAGAAAACAGAAGCAAAACATTCTGTATGCACCCATAGCCATACTCAAAAAAGTATTTATCATGATACCTTATCAGCTGAGTTGAAAGAATCCATGAGTCTGCTGTACTTAGCAGGGCTTTCCATTGGTAACTGTTGGAATGTAAAAGACCCATGGAAAAGCAAAGGGTGTGAGCTTGAGGTTTCTAGAACAACCAGGATACTGAGAACATTTGGTTTCCCTCAAAGCTGCTTGAGGTTTGATGACAAAAACCACCTGCTAATAAAGAAAAATGACTGAAAAGAGGGCTTTGATCCACCCACAGTTTGAGATATTTGAGTGTTGTTGTGAAGCAATCTGTACATTGTCTGACTACATGATTAATCATGAACATATTGCAGCATCATTTCATGGTCACCACGCCTTCAGGCAATATATTTCCCCCCACACGTTCAAGATTTGGTATAAAAATTAATGCATTTGTAGATGCTCTTATTATGCTTTCAATTAAAAAATGTGTCCTGGAACTCAGCTACCAGGTTATTGGGTTTATAGTAACAAGTCAAACAATATTGTGAGCCATCTTGTTGCTTCCACCTCCCAAACTAACCAGAACTTGATACTTAACAGTTGGTTTACCAGTTTCCTATTGATGTTACATTTCTAACAGAGCTCAAGTTGACCAACATATGATTGTACTCAAGAACAAAGCAAAACTTCCGCATGAAATATTGCCATTTCAAAACAGAGAATTGTATAGTACAATATTTGGATATCAAATATTGATGTAGCGTTGTCCTTATATATGAAAAAAAATTGATACTGCTTATGTTACCATGGCACCATAATGGACATATTATGGACTACTTCACCAAATGGAAGCCTGAGGTGGTAGCTTTCTACAACAAAAACAAATGCAGAATAGATATCGTTGATGCAGCAACTATGATGTCACTCAAAACACTCAAAACACAAAGTGTAGGCCAGTGATTGCATTTTATTCAATCCTAAACATGTGCCATAAATAGTTTGATAGTTTCTATCATTTTTCTATTCTTTTTAAAATGAAAACAATCTATGGGGAAATCTTCAAAGATTGGGACGGAAACTCACATGAGATCATCAATAGCAGAGGAAAATATATGTTTCTTCCCAGGAAATTATGCCAAAAAAAAAAAAAACTTTTTTTTTTTTTGCAGCACACACTGGTGAGCTAACAGATGAACAGGGAGACACAGAATCACAGAGACCTGCCATGACAACAGCAAAATAAAAAAAAATGTCAACTGTGCCCTACATGAAAGGAAAACACGCTGATGGAACATGCAACTTTCATGTTGAAGGCTGCGTTAGGTGTGGCATTTAAAGCAAAGATATCAAATATTGGTATCTTTCTTGATGATTTCTGTGGTAGTCTCTCATTTGCATTTACACTGTAGTTGACATAGGTTTTTATTTCTGATGTTTTAGATTTTGTAAGCAAATACACAACCGATGTGAAAATGTTATTTATTTTAAATGTGCAACCTATAATAAGAATTTTATATTCTATTCTATGGATGTGTTATGCTCTTGATAAGTACATATCATGAAATATAGTAAGAGCCTCCTGACAAAGCAGCAAGACCACAAGGATGTCAAATACGCCCTGCAAGGAGTCCAGGAAAGCGAAACACACGTGCTGTCACTGCGAGCTACATGTGTGAGTGGAAGTGCTATTGTCATGTGTGAAGGCTGCTTGAGGTGTAATGATTAACATAAAGATATTTTTATTCTATCAGTATTTTCATTGTAGCCTATGTAAGCATTTATTCTATTATTTTTTAGATTTCTGTATCAAAAAGAGTCAATGTTAAAGAAATTGATTTTTAATAAAGTCAAGTGTATTAAATTTCAAAACTTTTGGATATCTTTTACTGTTAACTTCTCATTGTTTAATATAACAAACCTCAAAATTCACATTAATAGTTCACCCATAGAAATAGTCTAAGGAATAAACCTGGGTATTATACTCCCACAATAAGACACCTTTGTGACAAAATTGGCATTGTGTCCCACAAGTTAATAAGAGAGAATGAGTAGAAAGGAAAGGGAAGGTGAAGAAAGAGGAGGAAGAGGAGGAAAAGAGAAAGAAGGATGAGGGAGTATAACTGAACATAGAAAAAAACCCAACAAAATAATTATAAAAATATGACAGGTCTATAATTCAATTTCACCTTATCGAGTGTCAAAAATTTGTTAAGGTTCTTTTAGGAATTCATATAACAAAAGATTTTTAAAAGACACTGACTTTTGTACTTCTACATTGTAGTTTCCATAGAAAGAATTCTTTTCTTTTTTCCTCCAGCACTAGTACTTGTGGACTCAACTCAGGATGCTGAGACCCTAAGCGAGTTAGTCTCCCACTGCTCTGCATCCTCAAAAATGCATTCTTGTTTTATGTCCTACCTTTCCCCTGCAGAGTCCGCACAAACTCTGCCATTGCCTCCTAACCCGTCATTTCCTGTCTTCACATTTGCACTCAAGTGTAATATTTTAAAAATACAGGAAAAGGGCAAAGAATGTGAGATTTGAGCTAGAGCTCATGCATAGGAAATAGAATACAGACAGCTGGACTACGGAGACAACTGCCCGGCAGGTGCGCTTGGCAGAAGCCAAACACGATTCCAGTTACAGAGCACAGTCACTGATTTGCCATATCACTTTCTGGGCATTTTATGAATAGCATCTTACAGTAGCAACTATTTCATGCTACAGATATTAACAGAGCCTTCAGTATTGCTTCTGTGTATATCCCAAAGTCATTTTAGAGAAAAATGATGTCACTGTCACCCATACATTGCTTCAAACAATTAAGAAAGATGGGCTGGGGAGAAAGCTCTGAGGTCTAAGCACCTGCCTAGCAAGTGCAAGGACCCAGCTATGATCCCTGATACCACATGTTGTGCCGCTGTGCCATCCACCGAAACCGGGCTTGGTGGTGCACACCTGTAATCCCAGCGCTGGGGAAGCTGAGATAGAAGGATCACGAGGAGTTCAAGCTGTGTAGCAAGACCCTGTACCAAATAAATAAATAAATAGATAGATAAATAGATAAATAAATAAGTAAATAAATAAATAAATAACAAAAGATCAGGCATGGCTTCTGTTTTTATTTTATTTTATTTTATTTTATTTTTCCTACAAAGGATGAAGGAAGCTTTATCAACTTCTTCTACATGTGGCAAAAGAGGATGGGAGACACTGAGTATTTTATGTAAATGAAATCAGGAAATGTGAAAGATTCAAGAAAAAGAAGATAAGAACTACTGATTTTCCCTTATTTTATCCTCATAGCTCTTTCTATCACATTATACAGTGTTACAGTTTCACTTTTTTGCTTCTTGTGATTTATATTACTTTATCACCTTGATTTACTTTAGTGCCTTATGCTAATTTTAGTGTCTTACTTGCTACCGTATCGCGTTATAATGAGCACATTATTAATCCTGATGCAACTTGAAATATGCAGAAGCCACGCTTGACATGAAGATTGCAAACTAAATAAATAACTATATTTGAAATATATATATATATATATATATATATATATATAGTGAGAGAGAGAGAATGCATAACACTATGTTTCTAGAATTATGAAATCATCCTTGCTTGCTAAACTAAAATAGATAATGTTCTAAAATAAAATATATAAAAGATTTACACATAATTTATTAATGACTGAAGTATTTTTCAAATAAATTTATTACAATTATCTATGCCTACAAGAAAGGAACAAGCAGTTTTTCTTTCAAGGGTTTGTAATTAATGCAAATGGTTCCCTTTGTTTCTTTTTTATTATTATTATGACAAAATTTACTCAAATGTCCCAGAAAACTGGTCCCATGGTCTTTGATCCTCAGAATAATGCCAATTTGGTGTTCAATCTTTCATTCTTCTGTAGGAATCTACAACACACAAACCCTTCTTTCTATAATTTCTCATTCTGTTTTTGCTTGCTGCCTCCATTCTCTGAATTTCCAAACTTATTCTCTTTCTCACTTTGGTTTTGCTCTTCGGTTCATAGTTAATGCTGATGGTAATTGTGTTAGTATGCTCAGGCAATGATCAAAATACCACAAACTACTTGACTTAAAGATCAATAGGCTCGGGAGATAGACTGCCTGGCAAGCTCAAGGACCTGAGTTCGATCCCTGGTACCATACTCCGTGCTGGCCCCAGAAGCCTGGGCATGCCCTGCAGGGCGCTGAAACCCAGCACGGTGGTGCACGCCTATAATCTCAGCACTGGAGAGACTGAGACAAAAGGATCACTACAGGTCCAAGCGGCATAGGGAGACCATGTACAAAATAAATAAATAAATAAATAATATTAGGAAAAAACAAGAAGAAAGATTCATTACTCACAGTGCTGGTTGGAGGAGGGTGAAGGGTAGAATACTGAAGGGCAAGTGCTGACCTGTTTATGTCTTCCATAACAATTCCCCCGCTGTTTATAAAAGGCCAACTTCTACATTCTCATTGTGAACCCCGAGACAAAAATGGGGATTTCTTGCTTCTGCTTGCTAGAAGCCGTTAAGCTCGACATTCTAAGTAATCGACTTGGATTGCTTTCTTATACCCTGCCTTCAAATATCACACATTGGTGTTTAGAAACTCAACACGGATAAAACATCCAATCTATAACAGAAATGGAACATTGTTCTAAAACTTTCTCCCTGTATCATGCTCTTCTTCATCTCAATCATTTCTGCCATAGGTCTGCTAGAATTCCAGCAGTGTTTCCCAAGTCATAAACAGACATCATATGTACAGTTGTGTCCTTATTCCAAGACTCATTGCTCTCGGTTTCTTTGTGCATGTTTTGTGGCACTGGTAATTGAACCCAGGGTCTCTTCCCTGAGCTACATTCCCATTGGAATTTCAGTCTTCATGCTTGAGTCCTGGTCATACTGAATCAACCTTGGCCTCCGCCTCTTGCAGCCTCCTAAAACACTGGGGCACAAACTTGTGCCACCACGCCACACCTCATCTTGTCACATTTTCTATGGCGTCTGTTTGGACTCCTAAGAAACCTCATTACATGTAAAACGTTATTGAAGTATCTAGTACATGGACATGCAATATTTTTCCCAATTTCATGAATCACTTGCAATCCCAGTGCCCTAGTTCTTCTAATACACATGAATTGATAGTAAGTCCATAAACTATATTCATGGCCTCATTAATGTAAGTTTTTAAGAGTCATTTTTATCATCAAATGGAATGATAATATCTTTAGATTTCAGAAAATTTCTTTCACCATGAATGTAATAAACATTGCCAAATTTTACCTAAGCAAGTAAAAAGTTAGGTTTAATTATTTTGAAAGGAGGAATGAATTGAGGGAGGAATATAAAAAGAATTTAGATGTGTTACACATGTGTACCAACTTCCATGTGAATGTGGTTGTTATGTACCGCAAACATGTACTAGTAAAAATGATTTAACAAGTGAATAGTGTTTCTAAATTGCAATTAAAACTGAGGACTATATTCTAGCTTAATGCTTTTTTAACATATATTATTTCCCTTCCTCACTTTTGCATGGTCATAATTAAAGCAAGAATATTATTTAGAAACAGTATTTCTTTTCTTTAGTTTGGTCATATATATCCTCTTGATAGAGAAACACATCATTAGCTTTTTCTGTGAACCAGTTTAAGTAAAACAAAGAACTTTCAAAAGCTTCAACAGAAAATTTACACCAAATCCTGTTGGCCACAGTTTATTTCTTGTTCGATTAACTTTTCGTGATTTTTGCTGATTAAATGAATATAGGATTATGGGCCCAGAAAGTCAATAGCAAAAGCTTTAATTTCAGTCACGTGCTAAATTTCTGAGTTAACAGAAATTATAATTAATGTAATATTACCACCAGAATAACTACTACTCATCATATCAAATAAGAATTAATATGTTAACTTATGTTCAGGATCATAGTTATAAAAATAAATACAACACCAGAATTTCCTTTGCTTTTGATGAGTTTCCATGACATTAATTCCAGTAAACCGTTCTTGGCTGCCTTTATTCACAAGCTACTGGGTGCTCATAATGGTATATGGCATTTCATTTTCAAACCTACCCTCCATAAACAGGATGAGAAATTACTGCTCTCATGTATAAACTGTTTTGTGACTTAATGTTTATCTACTATAATCAATAACATTCACATCCAAAAAAGAATGGAAGTGCATGAAAAGTGAGATAATTTTATTTCATAGACTAAAGAAAGTCTTTGTTCTTTTCTGAAGTGGAAAGATTATGAAAACCGTAAGTGCCAGGAGGTAAACTTCATCATATGAAAGCTGTAATGCAAATTAAACAGTAAAACATCAAAGAATCCGCTTCGTTTCTAAAGGTGATTTTGTTTATGCATTTATTGATTTCATCTGGTGTATAATCTACTTTATCTCTTCTATTTATCAGCCCTGACACCTGCTGTAAACTCTCAAATAATGCAATAGACATTATCTAGGATAATATATTGTGCTACAAAATAGTCTATGCCTGTGTAAAGAAGCACCTTGAAAAATCAAACCATCTAAATACACTTTAAAGTGTCACAAGCTAACTGAATTGAGAAAAAGAATATATTCCTTAAAAATGAAAACTTAGACTAATTATTTTAAATAAATTCTGAAGAATTTTCTTTTATTTTTTCCTACAGTGCAACTGCTATGTTCAGAAGCCTGTTCTCATCGTCACCTCTATTTTTCTTCATCTTTAAAGCCAACTTCTCTTAATATCTATTAACTATTTTCTTCAAAAGAATACTGTGTGAAAACATGAAGCAGATTATATCCTATATTGTCGTTAATCCTTACAATAACAAAATTGACTATCATATTTAGGGGGAAAACAGAGAGGTGAGCAATTTCTACAAAGTCTACAACCCACATCATGTCCAGCAGCCAGCTATAGACAGAGCTTATAGTGGCAGCGATGACTCAGCCTTTAAAAAGAAGGGAATTCTACCATTGGAGACAACAATGGATAATTCTCGGACAGATGATAGGAAGTGAAACAAATCAAGCACAGAAAAAAAAAAGTACTAGATGGTCTCACTTACACTTGAAATCCACAAATGTTGAACTCATCAAAGAAGATGGTAAAATAACAATCACCAGAAACAATGAGATAGGGATAGGGAGTGGATGCACAGCTGTCTGTCAAAGCATACCTTCAGGTAGGAGAAGCAAGCTCTGAGGTCTCTTTCACAGCAGAGTGACATGATTAGTCAATAATGACAGACTGCACACTTCAAAATGAGGGAGGGAAAATTGGGAATGCTTCATCCTAAAATATGTTATGTAAGACAATTGATGGCCATGTTAATCCTCTTGATTTAATCATTCCACATTGCTTATATCAATCAAACAATCCCATTGTACCCCATGGATATGTACACTAATGACAGGTCAGTTAAAGAATGATGCTAATTCTAAAAAGGAAAAGCTAAGATAAAAGGAATAAAATATAAGTTGAATGTGTTTGTGCAGAATCAAAGCAGCTGAGGTCCTTCTTCAAAAAAAGAGTTTTTCTTAGGGCCATAGAGTAGCTCAGCTGGCTAAGCGCCTGCTTAGGCAAGCACAGGGACCCCGGTTTGATCCCCAGCACCACATACTGTGCAGGCCACAACCCTGAGTGCACTGAACTGGCCACCATGACTGGGTGTAGTGGCACATGCCTGTAATCCCAGCACTGAGGAAGCTGAAAACAGGAGGATCACTATGAGTCTGAGCTGTGTAGTGAGACCCTGTATCAAAT
This sequence comes from Octomys mimax, assembly GCA_002564305.1. NCBI lineage: Eukaryota > Metazoa > Chordata > Mammalia > Rodentia > Octodontidae > Octomys > Octomys mimax. The sequence goes on along the minus strand of NDGM011105011.1, from coordinate 1,965 downwards.
ACATTAAATACATATATATTTTTTTTCTTAGTGTATGCTTTTGATGCATAATGATTATCTTCAGTTTGGGGAGCTGACATGTACACATAAAGCATCCTTCCCATCTTTACTCTATCCCCTCCCTCCTTTACCAAATCTCCTTCCCTTCTGCCTTCCTTATCAATATTATTTTGTTTTGCTCTCTAAATCACTGATAATTCTCATTTTCTTTATATATTTCCTGTTGGGCCTAAAGGCAGTTCTATGACATGGTCTAATTGAAAATCTTCTGCACAGTAAAGGAAATAACCAACAAAGCACTCAGACCTTTCTATTCACCTCTAGAATTCCAAAATCTATGATTTATTCATCCTCCACACTTTTCTGCCTATACCCTGTTCTACATATCACTCTTTCTTCCCTGGAATATAGCTCTTCTTTCTCTTTCACCTTCCACTTATCTCTTGTTAATTTTGTCTACATTCTTGTGATGTCACTATACTTGTTCTTCCATTTGAAATCCCTGTCTCTCTGTAACGTAAACCTCTAAAGTCTGTAGGTTAAGCTTACACCATTTCTCATGGGTTATAAAATGCTTAGGTTTTCATATTATTTTTATAAGTTTTCATATTAAAAATCTCATGACTGAAACTCTTTATATAACACATTTAAAGTTTTAAAATGAGATGGAAAGGGCTGGGGAGATGGCTCAGTACACTAAGCACTTGCTTGGCAAACGCAAGGGCCTGAGTTCAATCCCCAGTTCTGCCAAAATAAATAAATAAATAAATAAATAAAATAAAATGAGATGCAAAGGAATAAAGCTTAGATTTTTTTTAAGTAAAGATTAAAAACATGACCAGAAGCAAGAAGGAAGTGAGCTTCTCAGAAAATGCAGGATTTGCCATGAGATGGCCCAATGGAACCTGGTACTGAATTTCGAACTTCAGCTTCATTTTTCCAGCAAATAAACTTCAGTTACACCATCCATAAAGGGAGAGTAATAAAAATCATAGATTATATAAAATCATTATTGAAAAGTATTTATCACATGTGAAGTTTAGTTTTATCAATTAATAATGAAGCTTAAATTTTATTATGACCATCATGATGTTAAGTCAAAATGTCTAGAACTGCCTTTATCCTACTTCTAGGAAGTAGATACTATTCTTAATTTTGCTACTTACGTGAAAACATACGGGATGTGACAGTCATCATTCTCTTGTCTTACTTAGTTGTAATACAAAGAAATATTTTTTCAATAACAATTGAGATTTGTTGAGTATATGGTATTCTATGCAGTTAGCTATTGGTTCCACAAATATTTATTGAGTAGCATCTATGAGTCACACATCTATTTTACTTTGGGATTGCAGTGGTGAGAAATAAAAGAAAACATGAGTCATTTCTTTGTGGAATGTAAAGAAATGAAGGAAAATCAATTATAGGAGATTTAGATTAAATATAAAAAGCAGAATAGCATGATACAATATATTATACTATATAATATATATAATTTTAAATAAAATGGAAGGAAAATTCTAACGCTTAGGAGACATTTGACGTGAAATCAGTAACGTAATAAATCAAGCCATAATTCCTGGTACAAATAATAGTAACATTCCATGGCTGTGGTATAAGGACCAGCTCTGCAAATTTGGAGAGAAATAAGAAAGGCCCAAGGGACTGAGTTGGAGCATGCCTCAGGAAAGCAGTAGGATATGAATTCTAATGTGTTCAGTGTGTCTATATAGGTAAGATTCTGCAGGACTTGGGAGACATAGGAAGATGGTTTTGATAGTGTGTAGGGTGGGAAATCCTTGACTGTTTTGGAAAGAAAAATGACTTGAGCATATCTATTTGCTGTAAATTCTCTCCCTGGATGTTGACAGAGACTACAACTTATTTATTGATTGATTTTTATTTTATTTTTTTGTATTTTAGGGAAGAGTCTACAGGGTGTTCAGGGTCTCACTACTAGATTGG
>NDGM011105009.1:0-13135 GCA_002564305.1 Octomys mimax | reverse complement strand
CCTCCTGTTTTCAGCCTCCCAAGCACTGGGATTACAGGCCCACACCACCACACCCAGTCTTGGTGTGTCCCAGGGGCAGGGCCAGCATAGCACACCAGGGAATGAACCACCAGTCCCTGCCTCTGCCTAAGCAGGTGCTTTAATCCACCTTCTCCTCTTAGATCAAAACAATCTATCTGGCCAGCCCTGAATAATTAGTTTTTAATGATCATGATCATGAATAAGGGGCTGGGGAGATAGCTCTGCAGTTTAAGCACCTGCCTGGCAAGTGTAAGCTCCCAAGTTTGATCCCTGGCACCACCTGCCCTACTGTCCCCCAAACTGGGCATGGTTGCACAGGCCTTTTATCCCGGTGTTGGAGAGGTTGAGGCAGGAGGATCACTACAAGTTCAAACTGCTTAGTGAGATCCTGAACAAACAACTAAAATGAGTACTTTTTTTTTTTAAGGAAGCAAAGGGAATGTGGTGCAAAGAATCTAAGTTCATCTTCATTTTTATACCATGAATAGGATTCCAAGTCCTGAGAACAGTTGGGATCTGGGACCTGGTACTGAAAAACAAACTGGAAAAGGTGACAGAATGCACTGCCTTGGTTAGGGTGCAAAAGCCAGGGCACCTCTGCTGCAGTTACATCCATACCTAACCCAGTTCTCTTTTCCTGGCTTGCAGTAGCAGCTTCAGAGCCTGTGTGAAATGCCCAAGGCAAGGGAGTCTGCTGAGCCTGAGAGAAAGCCATCCAGAAACAGGGACCTAGGCTCCCAAATCATAGACATGAGATGCGCCAGTGCAGCCTCTGCTGTAACCACAGTCCCCTGACCTCTTAATCTTAAACTTTAGCATCTAAGACCCAGGGGCTGGATAAACTCTGCTTAGACTGCTACTATTTTAAGCAACTGCAAAGAAGTATTACTCAATCAGAACCCAGCTCTCTGGCTGCCTAGCATACAGATTCTTAGTCATTCCTATTGCGAAAGGCAATACAGAACTTAGCATTCTTTCTCCAATTCATCCTCAACAATAACCAACTCAACACAGTTCACGAGTCCCGGATTTACTATTTCAAATTTATAGAGAAGCCATACCTCCACCAAATCATTTATTAATTAGCCAGACACAATGAGGAAACGAGTGGAAGAATCGGAGGCTGGGCAGCACAGGTCAATTTCCTGAGAAGAATGATCTAAGAGGAGGAGGAGGCAAACAGAAATGAAGGTGGGCCGTACACTTCGTGGTGCTATTTTCGGTGCGCACTTCCCATAGATGCATCTCAAGCGCTCTGGAGGAGTGCCAGCCCGGGTGTGATGTGGTTGTAAGTCAATATCCTCACAACATGAGCACTTACAGGAGGACACGCCTGATGCAGTGGACCTGCTGGCAGGAGCCGAAGGCTCACCCAACGCAAGGAAATATGTTTCCGATAGCGATAGCCCATTTCTGTTCCTTTTCACTTCGTCCTTGATTTATTGCCTTTGCCCAACTTCAGCACGAGAAAGGCTTCAGCTTTCAGCACAAAATGATATTCCAGACTGCACTAAATATATTTGTGAGACAAGGGCAGCCAAGAAAATTAAACTGCTTGCACAAAGACTGGCTGTTATTTAAAGCTGGAGAGAGATTACGGGGGATTATTATTTTATCAAAAAATATTTCAGCTACAAAACCAGTGCTTATTTCTCCAGTACCTTTGGCCATGTGCTAATTTATTTCCCACCTTTCGTGGATTTAGTCTTTCATTGCCAATTTATTGAAAAGCCTGACAAATGTCAGTGGCCTATATTACAGGACACCCAGGCTTTCCTAGTTATTGCTACTGAAAGCGGCAAATCAGGACTCTCAAGGGAGAGGTATGCGTGTTGTTGCTTTGATTTGCTTCACGCTTGCATTTGAATGAACTGCCAGGAACTTCTTTGATTTCATTAGGATTCTGAGCCTCAGGTAGAGAGGCGATGGCACATCTGAAATCCAAGTGGAATCACCTTCTATGTGGTGGTTCGGTCACATGTTTACCTCCTTTTCTTAATTCAAGATGTTACGTATCTTAAATTGTCTCTCTTTTAATGTTTATCTCTGGACTTTTAATGCATGAGACATGCTTGAGAAACAAGGAAAACATTTAAACTTTTAAAAATTTATTACTATGACATACACAAGGCCATTAGTCCCGCTCAAAATACTTTTCCTTTCTTAAAACTCATTTATCTCACTTTTTTTTTCAAAATTTTTATATATTTGGTGCAGAGTTTCACTAAGCAGCTCGGGCTCCTAATGGTCCTCCTGTTTTCAGCCTCCCCCGCACTGGGATCACAGGCGTGCACCACCACCACTCCTGGTTCTGGTGGGCAGCACAGTGCGCCTCGGGGTAGGGCCTGCGTGGCCTGTGATACAGGGGTTGAACCTGGGAGCCTGTACTTCCTGGCCCCAGGAAGTCCACTTTCATGAGTGTCTTCATTTACTCCATCTTGACTGCCTGTATGGAACTAATTCAAAACATTTACCTTTCATGAGAAGTTTGACTTCGGGTAGCAGCCAGAAGTCACGAGGTGCCACAGGTGGTAGACAGCACACCATAATTTTAGGAGTCCGTCTTTCTGTCAGGTGGCACATGGTGACAGCACTCACTGAATTTTTGTCCACATCTTGCAAAGACACTCATGAAAGAGAACTTCCAGAACCATCAGAAAGCAACAAGAACATGCGACAAGTATGTTCACAGGCAGGGACAGCACTTTGAGGAGGCTCGGTAAAATTTTTAAACTGAAGTGTTCACTCTATATGTTCACCACTCCTCACAAACTGTGAAGACAAATATCAAAATTATCAATAAGAATAATCTTTTACTATTATCTGTAACTTCTTGAAGTTTTCCTATCATCTTAGTTTCATGTTTTTAAATAAGTCTGTTATCCAATTTAATCTCTTCCTTATTCTTAGATGTCCTTTACTACATACACCAATATGACAATGAGTGTCTCTTCTTCAAACAATATGCATGAAAGAAGGCTCTTTTTCATAAAAAAGTTATCCTGTTGTTAGATGAAGAGTGTAACCAATTTCACTAGGAAAAGCTACTCACAGTCATGGCGTGTTTAGCAGGTGCTGACTTGGGCCCAGAGTGGTACTAGGCCAGTGTGCTGAGGCCTAGAGGCAGCAGCATGATGCTATGTACAACCAAACACTGACTGTGAGCATTTTTATACTAGACTGCGGTGAAAGTCCTTCTGGAAGGTATTTGAGAGGAGATCACTTCCCATAGGACGTGACATTAAACTGAGACTTGAGGAAATCAGAGCTTTCTGGCAAGGCAGAATTTAAGTAGAGAGGAAAAGGAAGTCTATGCAAAAGTAACAAAATGTACAAAGGCCCAGAGGAAGGCAGAGCATGATCTATTCAGTGGTTTGAACATAATTCAATACAGGTAGAGGGTATGGTTGAGTGCGAGAGTAATACAGATTGAAACTTCATAGACAGCGAGAGCCTTGGAGTGAGGAGAGGTTGGAAATGAGCCCAAGGCCAATGGAAAGTGATCAAAACTGAGAGACAGATATACATTTAATTTTTTTTTTAAAAATCACCCTGGTGAGAAAAGAGAATAAATTTACAGGGTGCAGTTATAAATGTTAGGTGCAGTATTTTGACACTGTATCTAAGTTGTACCTTAGGTTAGAGTGGTTGAAATGAAGATAGCCAAAGCATTAGTATAAAGGATTAATCTGAATATAAAAGACTGAGGAAGTAGATTAAACATAATAACATAGAGTACTAGTACAGTCAGTAAAAATTGGTGATCGGTAGGGTCTGGAACTATGAGAACAAGGAATAGATGTTTGACACCTGTTTCCAACTTGGACATTTAGGTGACTGGAAGGATTTGTCTAAGAAACAGCAACTCCATGCAGATCATATCTCACTGAGGAAGGATGGATCTTGAATCTTGACATGCTTTTTGGCAATGTTGATCTCGGTACCCACGGTGACAGCCAAGTTGAATTTCCTCCTTAAGCAATTTGGGTAATTTGTTTTAAAGCCAACCAGATCTGCCCACACTAAGCATCTAGATTTGAAATGTACCCATATAGTCACCCACTGAAGCCATGGGGATGGAGGAGATAGGCATCTTTTGCTCAAGAAAACTAGAACTGACACCGAGGAAGAGACAATTTAAAGAGTAGGATTGAGCTGGGCATGGTGGCACACGCCAGTGGTCCCAGTGCTCTGGGAAGGCAAGGAAGGAGGACTGAATGCACAGGTACATCCTGCGAGAATACAGCCTTATCTATATATTATGTAAATTACACATATATTATTTTAGTTTTTATAACACTTCAAAATAAATACAGAGGGCTGGGTATGTAGCCCCATGCAAAGGCCCTTGGTTCAGTCTCTAGTACTAAACAACAACAACGAGCACAGGGTCAGGATGTGGAATCCATGGAGGAGACTGAAAAGGGCCCACGGAGCTCTGAATCATACAGTTGTGTGATCATGTTCTGCTTCATTGTTCAGAAAATATAATTTTTTTATATTTATTATTCCTGATCAACTATATCATTATTAATTCTTAGCTTCCTCAGTTAAGATTGGGATCCAAAATCTCTGTTGAAGACTCCTTCTGTGGAAGACTGGGTTGTCAGCTGATAGGCAAGTGATTGGTTCATGAAGGCTTTCACTTCATGAGTGGTTTAATCTAATATGGAGATCATAATTTTGTGGCATTATTGAAAACAGGAAAAAGCAGACAGGTCTTAATGAAAAGGAGTGGATTATGGGGTTGTGACATTGGAGACTAATCTGTCACCCAGCTCCTTTCTTTCTGGCTCTCTCCCTTTATCTCTACCGCATGGTTGCCTTGAAGTATGCACCTTTCCTTTCTTATGTGCTTCCTCATGACGTCTGCTGTGTCACAGGCCTAAAAACAGTGGAGACATTAGACCATGGACTGAAGCCTCTGAAACCATAACCCCCAATGAAACCCTCCTCTCCTGAGCTGTTTTACCCAGGTGTTTTCACACAGGGATGGACAGCTGAGGAAAACACCTTCCTTCATTCATTTTTTTAAAAAAACTCTGTTTTTGAAAGTCAAAATTTGGTAGTAATGCAAAAGTACATGTAGTATGCCTTGTGTCTTTCACCAGTCAATATTCTTAAATATTTATGCTTGTTTGTTACAAGAGAGAACTAATTTCTTGAGAACAAAGCTATATACATTCTTTAAATCATAGTGTGATAGACAGCTAAGTTAAATAGAAATACAGACAGTCTTTTTGTGAGGGTAGGCTCACAGAAAGAACCAGTGCAGAAGACAAGATACCTTACAACTGTGGGGCAAACAGATACGTCTGCTGAGGGCCAGATCTTAAACACAAGATGAAAGGAAGGCACCCACACACTTCCTAAGGATAAACATCAGGGGTTGATATTCAAAATAATAATCCATCCCTTGGAAGAAGCCAGGAACAGCCACTGACCCCACCTCCTGCAGGAAGAGCTCCTGTTCTGCTCAGTGGCTGCTTGCTGTGTGGTCTGCTTCTCCACTAGATCCTGCAGCAGTCAATATTGCCGGGGCAGCTATTCTCATAATCATATTGTTTGGCCGTAGTTTTCTTTCACATCATGCTCAGCTGTGATTTCCCATTTTTCTCCACTTTGGAGCTACCTCATTTTATGGTTTTGCTTTATAAAAATCCGTAGAAAAGGCAACAATCCACTGGGAACCCCCTCTCCAGACAGAAGCTTTCTTTCCCTAATAAATATTTTCTGCTCTTAACCTCTAGAATACATTCTTTGAGTTTAGAGATCATGAACTCACGCCAGACCTCTAGCAGGTTAGGAGTTTCTCTCCCCTATATCAATAGTATAAATTCAATTCAAACATTTGATTTTAATCAAAATAATGCACTTACCAGCTTAAACAGTACGGAAAGACTTTAACATGGCAAAGTAACTTTCCCGCAGTCTCAGGCCTCTTTCTTTTTTTCTTTTTCTTTTCTTTCTTTCTTTTTCTTTTTTTTTCTTCTTTTTTTTTTTTTTTTTGGCAGAACTGGGGATTGAACTCAAGCCCTTGCACTTGGCAGGGAAGTGCTTATTCCACAGAGCCATCTCCCCACTCAGGCCTATTTCTTCACAGGGTTTTACTTTTTGTTCTGTTAGTTTTGATGTTGTTATTTTACTTTAACTCTGTTTTATTAAATATACCATACTTCTTCAGTCATCAAATTTAGGTACTACCTTTCTCTTTCACAGTGGTAAGTGAAGAATTACCTGCACATAGAGATTGCTTTCTGTGCCTCCGATCCCTCCTGGGCTTCAAATTGTTGTGCAGTTCCCTCCTACATGGTGCTAAATGTCTCCTCAGAGTTAAGATTCTAAAAGACTTCCATTTCTGTGCTCATTGTTCCTTGGGTTTCTCCCACTTCTCACCCTTTTTTTCTGGGAGAGCCAACTGAATGGTGCTCCAGCAGTGCAGCTATATTGCAAAGCCAAGATCCCAAAAGACACATACAGAGACGTGAGAGACTGGAGAGCCCTTCAGATTGCTACAGTCAGAGCTAGGGCTTGGCTTCCTGAGAGACCATGAGCTAAAACCACAGTAAAAGAATCTCAGAACCAGCTCCTCCTCCCAGGATTGTGAGCTGTGGTAAATGTTTGCTCTTTTAAGATGCTCACTTGGGGGTGGTAGTTTATGCACTATGTAGTGCATCTAGATCAGTGGCATCCCAATAAAGGCTGGTAAGAAATTTTGAACAGTGTGTTCAAACATGATTAATTATTTGACTAAACATAAAATTCCATTTTGAAATCATTGTCCTGGGAAAGTGTGGAGATGTTTTGTCATTATCTGCAAATTTGTTTTTGTTAAGGAGTTTATGCTAGTCTAATTCTTAATCCTCTGTCTTTAGGAGAATTAGGATTTAGACTTTGCAAGCGTCGCAAGCCTTTATCTGCTCACTGCACTGCAGAAGGGAGTCAACCTCCCTTCAGTGCTTCTTTTTCATTAATTCTAAAAAGTTTTTTCAATTATAGTTTTGTTAATACCTCTTTCTACATCTAGTCTTTCTTTCCATAAACCTTACAGATATTAAACATCACGTTAGCACTGATTTTCTTTAGTGTTTTTGTATTGCTTGTGTTTGTTTTGAAGTTCTGTTTGACTACTTGGGAGCATTTTCCAACTTTTCCTTCCAACTTGTAGATATTAATTTTTTAAAAAAGTTTCACTATCACATTTCTAAGACTTTACTCGTTACCTTCCAGTTTCATTTTTAAGAACAAATGTTTTTATTTCACAGATTTTAATAGTCTCAAAACTCTCTGAAGACACAGGTAGATTTCCAGGATTCTTGATTATTCCTATTTTCTGCAAGTACTTTGGCTTGTTTGTTTGCTTTGCCCTTTTTTTTCCACTGTGGATGCTCTATGGCAGCATCAGATAGCCTGTGTTCTTTGTCCACCTTAGTGACCAGGACAGTATAAGCAGGATTCAGTGCTCTAAGCACGGTGGCTGAGCCTGTCACCACATGGACTTCATAGGCGTGCACATCCTCCAGTTTCTCCCTACTTCCTTTCCAGCCCAGCCTCCAGGATCTGCGAGCAGCCACGGCGAGCCTCTCCGGGCTGCGCTCCACCGGCACATCTTGGGCGTGGCTTGGGGGAGCAGCCTTCCTCCACCTGCTTGCCAGCTTTTCAGCACCACAGAGGTTCTCTTGCCCACCCCATGTCCTGTCCTCTTTGTTGTTTAGGTTTTCAATATTTTAATTTCTAGAGATGGTTCTATGTCACTTTAGAGGCATTTAGAAGGGAGAGCTAACACACATCCATATTCATTATCCATGTTTGAATGAGAATGTACATTTATTATGTGTGAATATTTAGAACAATGTGAATTCTGCTAAGCTTTGTTGTTAACTTTATATTTATTTATTGATTGATTTTGTATTTTTAGGAAAGGGCCTACAGTGTGTTCAGGGCCTCATCACTACTAGGTCAGACACGTAGTGATCTGCCTGTTTACAGCCTCCCAAGAGCTGGGATTACAGGTGTGCACCACCACGCCCGGTCTCAGTCCACCATCTCAGTGTGCCCCTGGGGCAGGGCTGGCACGGCAGGCCCGGGGATCAAACCCCTAGCCCCTGCCTCTGCTTGCAGGTGCTTTATTCTGCTATTTGGCCAGCCCTATTATAAATTTTATTTTTTTCCTATTTTTAACTTTAAAATCACTTATTCTAAGAAAAAGCATGCATGTCTGCACACTGTTCCACTTCGGTGTTTCAGCTGATGGCGTCCATCAAATTTGACTGGGGATTCTGAGACATAGGACTCCTACCCTAAACTTGCATCACAGGAACTGAAAGCTGTAAAGAATTCCCCTCTCAGCAAGGGGCCCTGTATACTTTGATGTGTACCACTGTATTATTTACCAAATGTAGAGAGGGATGTGGTAAGTGGTGTACTGGCTGTGTATCGCTGAGTGTGCCAGTGAGGTGTCTGTGTTCTTTTCGAGTCACCCAGTCCCTCCTTCCTGGCCCATCTTTTAAGTAAAATAAGTGGAGCACTGTGTGTTGTGGGGGGCTGCTGGGAGCTCATTCCTCATTCCTGACAGAAAGCACACGTTCCAAGAAAGCTCAGTAAACACCCAGGAAAGCCGTCTGGATCTAGGAAGAAGCACACAATACATGCGAGGGCAGAGCACGCAGTAGCTGGGCTACAGGCCGAAACCTGAGCCTGCCGCGGCTGGGCCCGGCAGCACACTAGCTCCTCTGCACACGCTGGGCGGGTCGCCTGCCTTCTGCATGCTGACCTGCTCTGATCTGGAAGATGCGGCCATCCCGGCAGCTACTTGTTCGCACTTTGTGACAGTGAAATGAATTAATGTATGTAGAGTGATAAATGTGGCTTGACACACTGCGCTTTTTAAGAGCAGTTGCATGTCTCTTCCTTAGTCAAATCCAGATGGTTTCACCTGCATATACCTGGGATATACGGTACCTCCTGTTGCGCCCAGACTACGATGCCATAGGGTTTGTTACTGCACTAACCAGTGTAGGCAGTTTGTTACTATACTACACAGTTGTAACCCATGTATCTGTCTAAATTAGGGCTGGCGAGATAGCTCAGCAGACTGAGTGCCTGCTCAGGCAAGCGAAGGGACCGGCGTTCGATCTCCGGCACCACATGCCTGGCAGGTTCCGCCCCTAGGAGCGTGGAGCCAGCCGTGGAGTCCAGGCCTGCTGGTGCACACCTGTAATCCCAGAGCTGGGGAGGCTGAAAACAGGAGGATCACTGCGAATCCGAGCTGCACAGTGAGACCTTGTACCAAGTATATTGAATAAATAAATAATTGAAAATTATGAAATACAGAAAGGGTAGAGAATAACACATTTGGTTATGGGACATTACACCTCCGTTATAATCTATGGAGTCACTGGTGTACATGAAGTCTATTGTCAGACAAAACACCATTATTCACTGTATAACCATATTAGCTCCTTAGAAGTGTTCTGTGGCCAAGAGACCAAAGGAGGTGTCATTTGGGTGGTGGCAGGAATTTCTGCTGGACTGTAAATACTGAGAACTATCATTTGTCTCGTCATTGCAGCTTTAGAAGAGAAGACCTTGTGTTTCTCCAAATCAAAAAATCAAGCTACTTATTACAGTGGAGACAAACATTTCATTTGACTTAGGAGAAACAATAATCACTCAGGCCTACTTGCTGGGCAAAAGAAAATTAATGGCACAGAACACTGGGTAAGTCTGAGCCTGGGCTTTGTGCTGAAATTTGTTTCAGATCTCAATATGTAAGTACTCACGGGTCAGATGGGCTAAAGAAGAATTTAAAAAGTCTTTTCTCTAAGAAAAGCTTCTTTGGCACAGACTCCACACTATGCTGTTAATCCTTAAACCTCTAGTTGGAGTTCAATTCCCAAATCTAGATACCCTAAGAGAAAAAAATATATGGAATCCTGGAGGCTCAGTATCCAGTAAGCTCTTGGTGCATTCTGTGGCAATCCTTCTTAGCATTTACTCTACGTTTTTCATCTGAGCTCCTCCAGACTCTCAACAAACAGGGTCGCACGAGTCCCCCACCACCCTGCTGAGGACCCTTTACCAATACCACTGTGCCAAATTTGCAGATGAAGACACTGGTGCACTTGCAGTATTGCTTTTCCCTCTTTCTAAGCAAGGAAGCATGCGAAGGGCAGACAGTAACTATCTTCATTCTCACATCGTACTTGTAAGCAACTAGTCTTGTTGAAAAACAAACACTGTCTCGAATTTTAGAGAATTTCCAGAGTTGTTCCAACTAAGAAAGTACAATGTGAGAAGACCCTGAAGGTCCTCGGCAAGTGAAGCCACAAAGTGACAGCACCACGGAGACTCACCCACAAACAGCCCTGCCTTTCGCACTTACCACACAGGTGGTCGACTGGAATCCCAGCGACAGCCCTCGGGCGGTGTTAGCACTCTGTCCAGTAGTTTATGTTCCCTCCCAATTTCACCACCTAAGAAGCTGTACTGCTCTGAAAAGCACTGCCCTCTCCCCAGCGTGGAGCCTCTGAGGTCCTGAGAAGCTGGCGGCCACAAGGATGCCACATTTAAGAACGTTAGTCAGTTTACAGGGAAGAGAGTTTTGAATGATTGTTAACACACCTTCAAGGTTCTGTTTTTTCTTTTTTTCAGATAGGCAGTCCAGGAAAACTTAAAAGGAGCCAGCTGAAATGACTAAGCAACTGTGAGTGATCTCTTTAGGTGATCCAAAATATACTTCATGCATACTCAGTTCTCTGTCCACAAAAGGCCACACACACTATCTTCTTAGGAGTGTGATATGCAGCCTCCACTAAGCCCTCTCAGGAATGGGACTGCCTCTACACACAAGGAATCTTTCCTGTATGAATAGGTATCAAGTTGCTCAATGTTTGGGGAAAACACTGCCTTAAACATTATCACCAGTACTTTCCATGTGAAAAGTCACAAACCTATCTTCCTTCACTCATTAGTCTCTACCTGTGCTTCCGGGCTTTGTGCCTGTGGAGAAGCAAACCCACTGTGTTCTGCTACCAAGCCTCTTCCTGGATGCTGTGCAATACTCTTATACTCACTAGCTGTAGGCCTTCTTTCCCCAGAGTCCAAAGCTTAGTCAGTCCAAAAATGATCAGTGTGCTAAGACACTTGGGTAACACTGATAATATGAAGATGAACCATATGTGGTTCAATAATTTCCTTTCACCCAGTGAAACCGTGTTCATTTTTCTACTGTGACCACACAAAGAACACACAACACATGGCAAGTGTTATGACTGTGCGCCTCCCCAAAATTCATAACCTCCAGTGTGGCTGTATACGGAGAGCAGCCTCTAAAAGGGGAATTATGGTTCACTGGTATTTAAGGAGTGTCGCTATAAGGAGATTTTAGGGTGGGCCCTCTTTCCTTTTTCTCATCCCTGTCTTCCATGCAAGCACTTAGAGAAAAGTTGCTCAAACCAGTGGGAGAGCCCTCATCATCCACCACCCCACCAGCACTTTGACTTTGGCACACCAATCTCCAGAATTTATGACCAAAGGAATTGCCATTGTTAAGCCAATCAGGCTATGATATTTGTTATGGTACATCTATGAAACCAAAGTAATAGGCATGACAGAGATGTTGGTAAAGTTAATTGTATTTTGATATTTTTGTAGGAATGGAAAAAGTTGATTCAATAAATGCTGTTGCCCTACTTGGCTTTTCCCTGATGTCAGTATATGCTAGCTAGCTAGCTCCACAGCAGAGTTTGGCTTGGGGGCAAGATGCTCCAATGTTAGATAACATCCTCCCAACTTTGGTGTGCAGGATTTGGTCTTGCAGTGAGCAGGACACCTCATTAGTTGTGGACCTATACTCTGTTCCCCAGGTTTTGTTCTCCCTCTCTCTGTCTCTGTCTTTGCAATACAAATCAATTTGTGTATCTTATCTAACCTTTTGTATAGACTCAATGATTGGAAATTATTTTGTGTCAGTTTTGGCAGCTGGAGATCCAAGGTCCAGATGCCCACTGAGACGATCACTGTTCCTGGTAAACACTGTCCTCCTGCCCTGCATCTGTTGCTCGGCTTTCTGTTATCACTTGGCAGTGAGAGAGACTTCCTTCTCTAGTACCTCAGGGTAGAAGAACACTTTTGAATCAGCTCTCCAACTTTATTACCTCACTTGAACTTACTATTTCCTGACTTCAAACACAGCTCCATCAGAGCAGCAGACCTTTAGTGTATGGATCGAGAGATAAGAGGAAAATTTCCATCCACAGCAATTTTCAAAGACTTATTGGTGCTTGTCTTAGTTTCTTTTCTCTTGTTTCTGAGACAAAATACCCAACACCCAAAGTTAAAGATGGAAAAGTTTATCTGTCTCACAGTTCATAGAGGTTTCACTCCGTAATCAGCTGACTCCAAAGCATGTGGTATGGCAGAGGGGCAGCAGTTCATGGTGACAGAATAGAGTAAAAGCAACAGGAGCCAAAATGGAAAGAGCAGGCCTCTTCTCCTCCCCTATTTTGTATGTAGGCTACCTGCCCTAGGGCAGGTGTAACACTCATGCCATCCCTGTGCCCTCCTTTTGCACAGGCTCAGGATGTTTACAAAGTGAGGGTGCTGGTCCCCTGCTGAATCACTGACTTCTAAACTTGTCGAGTTGACACACTAAACCAACATCACAACTACCTGTAGTATGGACAGCAGCCCTAGGTCATGTCCTTTATGTCCTAGGATGCAGAACTAGGCTAAATTCCCTGCCTCAGGGCAGCGTCTTCTTTATCTCTGCAGAATGTGGAATAGCAATTGCCACAAAGGAGCTACTGCACTATGCAAATATTTTAAGTGCCAAGTCTGCAAAAGAACTCCCTGGTCATCTGGAGTTCTCATCCAATACAACACTGTAAGATTCAGGACACTGAGCACACCCTCATTCTGTCCCTAGATCTTCTCCTTTTTCAAAAGCCCCTTCTCTTTCATCTTCCAAGTCCTTGAGAAGTTGCTTATGACTTAGACACCAGACTATGAACCCCAATGGCCTTCTCTCCTAAGGACTCCCTGACCTCCAAATGCCTCCCTTCCTGCTTCTGTTCCTGTACCTCAACATTAAAATCTATTTTTTTTTTTTTTT
>NDGM011105005.1:0-11176 GCA_002564305.1 Octomys mimax | reverse complement strand
CTTGACTATTACAAATGTGCATGAAGTGTTGATTCTAATGAGTTGCCTCAGGTAACCATATCTTTCTTGTAGGTTTGAAGAATTTTTGTGTTAGAGATGGGGTTGGAGAGAGGGCAGACACTGGCCAGCAGCTGGTTCCTCAGGCTTTGGATATCTGACTGCATAATTGCTTCACTTTAACATATTGGGAGCTCTTGTCTAAAAATTGATTGACCTATTTATGGGTTTATGAGGAACACGTTCTTCTAGTTCTTGAGCTTTGGTCTTCTTTCAAATGCCCTCAAAAGTCTACTCACAGCCAAAACCTCAATTTAGTGATGTGCATAGATTCTAGGATGGTTTGGTATGGTCTCATGTGACCCAGTGCAAGCCAGATTCATGTCAGCAGCTGCAGTAAACTCAACTCTGGGCTGACCCTGGAGCCATCCGTTCAGAAAAGAACACTCTGAGCCTGGGAGGGACCAGAGGCCTAGGACAGAGGACAGCAGGCAACACAGTGTCCTGCATCTTGGCTAGAACCAAGAAGGTACTGAGGAGATGGGAGTCCTTCCCAGTACTTACCCCAGGGGTCATTTCCCTAAGTGCTTGCCCCCAAATGTCACTTACCTAAGTAATGCCAAGTTAGAACAGGCCACCTTCTTGTTTTAAAGATTTCAGAATGAGGCAATTTCTACTATCTGTGAGTCCTCTTGTTAAAGACTACTCAAGTTTTGCCAATGACTCTTTTTGATTGGAAAATACCTAAAATTCTGCAAATGTTTCTTCTTAGGGATGGAAACTCCAACTTCTCCTTCAGGTACTTTAAAGACACAACCCATTCAACGTATGAGAATCAGCTTTCTGATTCTTATGCGTCCCATGGGTGCTCTTCAGAAGACCTGATTCTTTTTTGCCTTCTGTGGCAGAGCTGATATGGAACAGCAAGTAGGGAACAGTGTTTACTGTACATCTCATGTTACCTGCATGAATGCATGGGTCTCAGGAAGACAATGCAGTTTATGATGGGAGCTGCTTATATTCAGGAATATTGGGAAAATGTCTGACAGTACTATTAATAGGCCTGAAAGTTTCCTCCCACAAATCGCCAATGGAAAAAAAAAAGTATTTATTTCTCAATAAGAATTATTGACAGGCCAAGGAAAGAAAGAGAGAAGCCCAGGAAAGATGGAGAGGGAGAAGAAGAGGGGACACTTTGGTGCTGCTGAGGACCAGGCCCCTTCCTCCCTGAGAGATACGCATCCCTAGTTGAGCAGAGCTCATCAGCTGACAGCAGTGAATGTCCTCCACTTACCAGCATCACACTTCTGGGAACCAGTTCGTGCACTAACGGTGACCAGCAATTCAAATAGCTGAGTACGGAGAGCCGCAGTAACGCATTTGGATGAGGAAGCGCAAATACCTTTAAGCATCCAAACATGGCAATTTCCCCCAACCCAGAAGAAAGAGTCCTTGTCACATCTAGAGAAAGCACAATTGCTTAGCAAGGGTGCTGGGTCGTGATCCTCAGCCAGAAGCAGTGCTTCTGCCCTCTCCGTCTTCCCACAAGGGACCTCTGGCCATGTCCTGCTGTATTTCTGGCTGTCACTCGTGGATGTGGTGGTGATGATGCACTCTGGCTTGCAGTGAGTAGAGGCTGGGGTTGCTGCTGAACAGCTCGCGATGCACAGGAGGCGCCCTCATGACGAAGGCGGACTCGGCTCCAAATGGCTGTTGAGAATCAGCGCTCACTTTCATTTCAGGTGCATCTCTCCTCCAATTGCTTTCTAGACACCTGCCACCTATTAGTCACCAATGAAAGTGATTTATAGTACAACTCACTCTAAACAGTGATTTATTGCTCAGAGATAAGCTGACAAACCTCCCTTTTTTTTTCAAGGCACTGTATTGAAAAGAAATGGTGCTGCTTTTATTTTCTCCCTTTGAAATCCTGTTTGTTCTGATAAAATTTCTGGCTTTTACACGTGTTGGTGACTGTGGAGGCTTTAGAGCATTTGTACATATTTTACAACATGAAAAATAGGGCTGGCGAGATAGCTCAGCAGACTAAGCACCTGCTTAAGCAAGCACAGGGACTGAGGTTCAATCTTGGGCATCACATGCTATGCTGGCTCCACATCCAGGTGCACTGAGCTGGCCATCAAGACCAAATGTGGTGGCACACGCCTGTAATCCCAGAGCTGGGGAGGCTGAAAACAGGAGGATGGCTATGAGTCTGAGCTGTGTAGCAAGACCCTGTACCAAATACATAAAACAAAGCAAAACAAAACATGAATAGTGAACACAAACCCTTGAACCAAGGTATTAAAGTATAAGATGAACACAGTACTCGGTTCCCAGTGCATCTTGCCCCTTGTGTCCCCTGCCTCCCCATCCATCCAGCTCAAGTTTTCAGTGCAGATTGTTCCGCTTCCTCCTGTAGCCTCGGGGCATGTACACAACGTGTCTTCATTTATGTTTTTGTCTCCTTTCCTTCCCCTCCCTTTCATTCCTTCCATTGCCTGATGCCTTTCACTTTTGAGAAAGAGCTATGTCCCTACTGCCAATTACCTATCTTTTATTGTGCTCTTTGTGTATGCTTTTGGTTTATCGGCAATATATGTGCACTCATGTTTACAGCAGCACAACTTGTCATAGCTAAATCTTGGAAACAACCCAAATGCCCATCAACTGAGGAATGGTTAAAAAAGACATGGCATGTTTGTACCATGGAGTATTGTTCAGCTATAAAAAAGATAAACTTGAGGCTTTTATAGGTAAATGGATACAGCTAGAGGTAATACTCATAAGTGAAATAAATCCAACCTTCATGTGTAAACATCATATTGTCTTGTTAGTGTAAGAACCTGAAAAGAGCAAATAAAATCCAAAAGGTGTAACAGATGCTGTGAAAGAGAAAGAAACTATTCAAAGGAAAGGAACAAGGGGATGAGGGGAAGAAGAAAAGAAAGAAGGGACGAAGTTTGAAAAAAGAAATACATATGTATGTGCACAGAACAGCTTGGATGATTTTACTGTTGATTTCTGCTAGCAGAAAAGGAGCGGTTAACATTTCATTTCTTTCTCTCTTTTTACACTTTTTATAACTTTTTTGACCCGCTTTGCATGCTTATATCTGTCAATCTGAACAACTAATTTGAAGACAACCATAAGCAATATAACAATTATTGTTGGAGTCTTAGTATTTTGTTGAGTGAAGTTATCATTTCTAATGCTTTTGTTTACTCTTCTTTATTCTTTTTTAAAATAATAAAAATAAAAACAAGAAACCATGACATTTAAACTTGCCATGGGGAGTTTTCTTTTATGTCGGCTCTCCTAAAGAAGAAAAATGCTTCCTGTAGATGAGATCATTGAGTACGCCACCACACAAGCATCCGTAGCATTGCGGCCTTGAAAAGAATCTTGATTGTTCACTGGGAGAATTAGTACAGCTGGTTTCTACCATATCTAAAATTTGAGTCATTAAAATTGAAAAGTAGCATAGTTGCATGGTTACATAGAAAAGTAGAAATGGTCTTGGATGTCCTTGGGAGTGGAGAGAAAAGGGAATGCCAACTGTAGCTTTTGTGGGTAATTAATTAATTTTAATTAATTTTCATTTTCCATTCTGTCTCTTCAGTGGCTGCATTATTCTCTTAATTGTAGCTTATGTTTGGCTTTCCGGATACTAAAACTCAAAGTTAAATGAAAAGAACTGAATCCACATCTACTTAAGTGTCAGTGTCCACAGGACCAAGCTTTGGCTTGATTAGAGAAGGCTTTGTGTGTGTGCGTTGTGTGTTCATTCCAACTTTTAATTTCCACAGGAAACACCTCTCAACAGATACATTTGTCTCCACCTGAGAGAGTTAGGCTTGTTTTCTTTCTAGAAATATCTTACTGGAATATTCCATCATATTTTTGTTAGCATTTTGTTGTATAAAATCACTAAGAGACAAGCCATAAAATGAAGCAATGATGCTTCCCCCAAATGACCTAATTACACATATATGTATATGTAAATATACAAAACTAAAGAATTCCAGATTTTTTACAGCCTCTCAAGTGCTGGGATTACAGGCATGCACCACCACGTCCAGTCTCCATAGCCATCTCAGCATACCTGGGGATCAGGGGGTGGGGGTGTGTGGTGAGGGTAGAGCAGGCACGGCAGGCCCGGGGATCGAGCCCCAGGCCTCTGTGCCTGCTTGCAGGCACTTTAATCCGCTGAGCTATTTGGCTGGACCTAGCATGACAGTTTCAAACTTTTTTTATTATTGCTACCTAAGGTCTTTATCAATCAGAAAATTCATCCGCTGCCATGGTGGTATAAAATGCCCCATAGCTCTTACATCTCTTGCTATTTTGAACTAAATCTCCCAGAAAGGCAAGGAGGTGGGGGAGGCAGAAGGGCAGGACCGCAGAAAGATGACAGAGGAGAGCAGAAGTCAGAGGGACCCTGCCTGTGCTGGCTTTCTCACACATCCCACTCATGCAAGGTGGGAAGCCACTTCATGGGCTGGGAGGACGCCACCTCATGGAGGAGTGTGACGTCTATTGCCTCGGATCTCTGTGTGCCTTGTCTGGCCGCCATCCACACGAAGTTCTGAAACAGCAGCTTGACCAGGACCCATGTGGATGGGAAGAGAGCCAGTGCGAATGCCTGTTCTCTGCCTCTCCGGGGTTGGGTCAGGGAAGATCACTTATTTAAAGAGCAACAAAAACATATTTACATATAACATAAATGTATATTCCCCTGGATATTGATTTATTTATTTTTGCGGTACTGGGGATTGATTCAGGATCTTGTGCTTACCAAGCAAGCACTTATTCTACTGAGCTATTTCCCCGACCCTCCCCTGGATATATAAACACACACACACACATAATATTCTTATATAAGTACACACACACACACACACACACACACACAGTAGAGGTGAAGCATTACTCAGAGGAGACCAAGTCACAAAAGATCTCTGAAAAAAATCTAATACAGAAATGAGAGAAAAGGAAAAACTGCCATCATCTATAGGATTAAAACAAAAAAACAGAAGGAGAAAGACAGGAGGGGCGACTGCACAACAGGACCAGGATCCATATTAGATGAGAGTGAAGTTGGGTACAATTAGAAATATATTATCGGAAAAATAAAGAAGCAAGTAAAGCAGTACAGAGCCAAAAAGAAGGAAACAAACACACAAACAAACAAACAAAAAGACGTAAGTTTTATCAGGATGAAGAGGATCAAAACGTTTGGAGAACAGCGAGCACAAATGACACGGGTGAAGGGCAGGGACAGGACAGCCAGCCCGAGAAGTGCAGGTGCTCCCGGGTGAAAATAACAACTAGAGCGGGAGCAGTTATTACAATTATTGTTGTTGTTTTGTTCTTTTGGCGGAACTGGGGACTGAACTCCGGCCCTTGCACTTGGCAGGCAAGCGCTCATTCTTTTCTTTTCTTTCTTTCTTTCTTTTCTTTTTTTTTTGGCGGAACCTGGGATTGAACTCAGATGCTTGTGCTTGTCAGGGAAGCACTTATTCTACTGAGCTGTCTCCGCAGCCCGCAAGCGCTTATTCTGCTGAGCCATCTCCCCAGCCCCAGTTGTTGCAATTATAATGAAATAAAAGTTTTCTGAGTTGAACATAGGCGAACAAATGGATCAAAAGAGCTCACTATCTTCAAAGCAAGTCACATTAAATGAAAAGAGAACTTTGTAACATTTAAATTACAGAGAGGGAGAAAGAGAGACTCCACACATTCATGTAGACAAAGATAGGTGAAGCAGGGAAGGACTAAGGTCACCTGGCCTTCGACATCTCCCTTGGACACAGAGGAGCTTGGTGCCCAGAAATGGGAGGGCAAAAAGGTGCTACTCGACCATTTCATATTCAGCCTGGTGTTCAAACTGCTAGAGGAGGGCGTCACAGACACACAAGCAACGTGCCTATTCCTTGTTTACTGAAAAGAGAAAGAACCGCTGACCGGAGGCAGGTGACGTGTGTGAAGAGTTCTACCAAGCTTTGATGCAACTGCCGCAGCGCGCAGCCATAGGTGAGAGGAGCAAGCAAGACTGCAGCAATCTGACTGGCTGCATGCGCCCGGCATCCTAGCCAACGTGCGCAATCTGCGCAGGCCACCTGGGGGAACACTGCCTTTTCCACAAAGACATCTGAAAAGAGCCTAACATTAAATATTCTCATTTCAGATTGTAAATGGACATATTATAAACTTTCCTCAATCAATACAGACTTTTTGTGGGCATTGAATAAGTCTATATACCTTTTTTTTTTTGTATTTTGGGGAAGGATCACAGGTGCATGCTGTCACGCCCAGTCTCAATTGTGGAATCAGCTTGCCCCAAGGGGTGGGGGAGTGGTGTGGCATGGCAGGCCGGGACATCGAATCCCCTTCTCCTGCGCCTGCT
Source organism: Octomys mimax (assembly GCA_002564305.1). NCBI lineage: Eukaryota > Metazoa > Chordata > Mammalia > Rodentia > Octodontidae > Octomys > Octomys mimax. Next base: position 4,770 of record NDGM011105005.1, on the reverse strand, counting down.
TGCAGGCGCTTTAATCTGCTGTGCTATTTGGCCGGCCCCAAGTCTATTTACCTTAAATAAACATAAGAAACTCAGTACAGTGCCTGGGATATGTTTGCCAGTGAACTGACGTGGCAACACATATGTCACATGAAGTGATAAGACGTTATCTACACACACCACGAGAAACAGGAAGTACAGGACAGTAAGTCAGGGCTTTCTTTGCGCAATCATGACTTCTTTCATTTCTCTGTTTTGAAATGTTTCAAATCACAAACTGGCGTTACTCGTGGGTCAGAGTGTAAGTGTAAAGAGAGAGCTGCTGTGTTAGTCGCTCTGGCACTGTTGAAACAGAATATGTGACGCAATGCGGTTTAAAGGAGGGGAGCTTTGTGGCAATTCATGGTTGCAGAGGACGCAGTCCGTGGTCGTGGGGCTGCAAGGCCAAAATACTCCAGCGGAAGAGCACCATGCAGGAAACCTGCTGAGCTTGTAGCTATCAGGAGACAGAGAGAGGGGAATCGCTGGCGACAAGATCTACACTTCCAGGCATGTCCTCAGGGACTGCCTCTCCATCCCAGTTCCACTGCCTAGCAACATGTTCAGGCAGGATGGCATCAGTGGGTTAATGCGCAGGAGGGTCGTGGATCTGTCACCATCTCAAAGCCTCTTTTCTAAGCACATGAGATGTTGGAGGCGCATTTGAGATCTAAATCATAACAACAGTCATTTAAAATATAAATTGTGTATTTATTGTAACTCCACCTTTATTATAGTGACAATGGGAGGTAAAATTGTAGGGGCTGGGGAGATACCTCGGCAATAGCAGTGGCTGTTTGGCAAGCACAAGGACCTGGGTGTGATCCCGGGTGCCATGAAGGCTTCTGAACCCAGAGCAGGCTGTGTCAGCCACTAAAACTGGGTGTGGTGGCACACGTGTATAATCCCAGTGCTGGGGAGACTAAGACAGGAGGATCACTACGAGTCCGAGCTGTATAGTGAGACACTGAACCAAATACACTTTTTAAAAAGATAAAAAAGTACAGATATTTGTTCTAATCATAGTCACTTTATATTCCTCGGACATGAATTTTTTGTTAGTATCCAAGAGGGTATTGTTTCCTTATATTAAGCCGTTGTGGTTTTACCCTTACTCTAGTTATAATGATGATTCCAGGGCTTTGCTTGGCTTTCCTATTATAAAATATTTAGGTCTAAAAAGAGAAGGGTGAAAGAGAGACGCTGAGGATAACTGGGGTAACATAGCTATTTGGACGTGTCCGTTTTATGGTTCTGACTTTCTCTGTTCATCTGCCCCTTGGCTGCGATGCAGAGGGAGTCCGTGTGTCCAAACCACTTGTACGATGTTCATGACAGGGCAGTAACTCTGTAGCATCCCACAGTCAATGCACATGATCATGGGGTCAGACAGCTCCTGCTCCACCCTAGCAGGGGAATTCGATTTAGTATTTACTGTGTGGCTGCAGTCTTGAAGAGCCAGAGAAATGCTAGTGCACTGGCTGGCATTTGCATGGCTTTATTTTTGCCCTTAAGCCCGCTCATTGCTTTCAGAGCTCTGTCCCACGATACAGAGTCTACCAGGGCTCTTTCAGAGCATTTTCACATCCACGCCATAATGCCACCTCCCCTTCTCACAAAACCTCTATGGTTTTCGTGGTCAAGCTCTAGACCACGTATTCCATGTCAATAATTGAACACTTCAGTTTTGGAGAAAGCCAGGCATGTAACCATGGTTTGTAAGTGTCTCATAAGGTATATTTTGAGGTGTGGGTTTTTAGGCTCATGCTTTTTGAATATTACATCATTTCTATGACTATTATCCTTTTTTCTCTTTGACTCAGTGACACATCAGGGTGCTGTCTACTTTGAAATCTGTTCAGCTACCTTAAATTTTTCTGAAATTGGATTTGGTTTCTGTTCGTTCCTTCAGCTCTCTTACCTTAAGGTTTTGGAATCTTAATTTATAGTGGGGCTGGATGGAACACTGGTATCAACATTGCTTTTACGTGAATTATTTTGGAGTCAATCTCCCAGATATAATTGTAAAAGTAACTTTACTTGGTAACTATTTGGGGCTCTGCCCCTTTTTCTGCCCTCCCTCTCACCCTCCAGCATTCCCTCCCTTGTTTCCATCTCTCTCTTCCTTCTCTTTCTCCCTCCCTCTCTCCCTCCCTCCCTCCCTCCCTCCTTCATTCCTTTTCAGTACTGGGGATCAAATCCAGGCCTTTCACTTGCACATGCTAGGTGGATGCTCTACCACCAAGCTATATTCCCAGCTCTGAGGCTATTACTAATAGCAGAGAGTTAAAATTATCAAGAAAGATTTTTGTCTGGTGGGCACTGAACTACACGTCTTACCTATGTGAATCATCATCCATTTAAAACCTTTTTTTCTGCAATGCTGGGGATTGAGCTCCAGGCCTTGTCCATGGTAGGCAAGTGTGCTCTGTTACAGAGGGACATCCCCAGTAAAAACATTTGCATTTTTAATTGCCACCGAGTGACCATACAAATGGATAGGTAGAATGTGACATTTCAATACATTTACACAAGGTATGAGCCATCAGAACTGTTGGCGTATTTGCCAATAGGACAGTTGTGGTTTAGAGTGGTTGAGTAGCTGCAGAAGCTCACACAGAACTGTTAACGGTCTTGGGTCTGATTACTTTCAAACCCCATTCTCCTAGCAGCTATACAAAGTTGCCTTGAAGTTGGCAGTGGCTGGATTTCCACATAGTCCCAACGGACGAGTGCTGTACCTACTAGACCAGTGGGAAGATGTCTTGATCTGTACAAGGATGTTTTTCTCTTTAAGGTTTCCAAGAGCAATAGGAAAAATCGGGACAGAAAAAGTTCCTAGAATCTTCAACTATCAAGAGGTTCTAGGAAGCTAGTTTCCCATTGGTGGGAATCAGTTAAGAAGTAAATAAATGGAAACAGAATTATATGTATGGAGGTATTTGAAGGTTTAAGGGTTCTTGTGCCTGGGGACAGGCTAAACTTTCACACGGAAGATTCCCAGCACTCTTAACTTTTGTTTCCCTGGGGCATCCCGGCTGTGGTGAAAGACTAAAAAAGGGAAACACTCACAACTGCACTTGGCTCCTACTTGGAAACCACACCTCTTTTGGGTATCACTTGACTTTTTTTAAAATGTGCTTTTGCTTCTCAAGACACATGTCATAGAGCATCAAATCCAGTGAGGAGCCATAGCATGTCTACAGTGTTTTTTTTTTTTTTTTTTTTTTNTTAAGACAGGTCTGCCTTGTCTGAAATGTGTTTACATCCCACCAGCTGGTTTTGCCTTTCAGGCTCCAGACAGGCGAGTGTACCTGCAGCAATAGAAGCAACTCAGCCAAATCCTCGCTTTCAACCAAGAACTTGTGTTTCCGTGGTGGTGGGGTGGCTGTACTGTGGTGGAGAAGTGCTGATGGGGTGGGCCCCGAGCCCCCGGAGAGCCAGCATCCTCCCCACACCCTGCACTTTGACAAACCTGTTCTTGTTTGGTGCCCGTGTGCAAGGAAGTAGCTTTTCTAAATAACTATGTTTAGATTGGAACTTGGGCTAACAGAAGTCTCAACATGCTGTACTGATTAAGCAAATTAAGATCAAAACAGACAGACAGGCAGAAATACAAACAAACAGACAAACAAACAGGCATGTCTTTCTCTGAATTTTTTTTTTTTTTTTTGGTTTTGTGTTTTCTAGAGAGCATGGAAAACTCCTTTGTCTGGAAAAGTTTGCTATAATTCTCAGCAGCGGGAAAAGCCTTTAGGAAGGAGAGACTTCTTATTTGCTTGGTGGGGATAAGTGAAAAGCAGGAGTAAAGAATTAAGCACATTTGCTTTGGAGATGAAACCAAGTGCCTGCAGCTAAGTGCCTCCCTGTGGGGAGCAGAGCTGTGACCCTGGCTTGTCTGGGGGTCATAGCATTGAGAAGCAGGAAACCTTGCCTGGGGCTATGTCCCTGTGCCAAGTCCCTCCAGCCAGCTGGCCAGATATGCCCAGGAAGCGCTAAACCTTCTCAGTGATACACAGACATGGTTGTTATTTTCCAGTTCTTTTTACAAACGCAGATGATCCGATTTAAAGAAGAAACGTGGAGATCAGGGACAAGTGTAAGCTGTCCTAGTAATCTTTCTACTTTAATCTTTTAAACTCATTACCTTATTTTCCATAGTAAATGCAGTTACTTGAGAGTAACATGCCATTAAATTTTCTTGCAATCTTAAGATTTTTCATAAAAAGGTAAATGGCCTCTTCTAATTTATTCATTCAACAATAAGGAAGTCTGTGTTTTGGGTTCATTGGTCCTTAGGGCCCTTATACAGCAGAGGTTTAAGCGTAATAACACACTAGGAGTGATATTTATCCAATCGTTATGTAGTAATTGGCTTATCTATGTAATTGTAACTTGCTCAGTAGTAAAGCAGAAAATTGGCTTTTAACATCATCGCTATCGCAGATGCTGCATTAAAATAGGAAAATGTTAGGGTTCCTCTTTGCTTGTGAGTTCAGCCTCTTGGATGCTTAGCTCTGCCATTCGTTCACCTGTTCTGATTTAGAGCAGAACGATTCTCCTTGAGAGTAGACCAGAAATGCACAGTTTAGAACTTGGAATGCAGGCATAAGGCAAGGCTGTTTAGAAGAACTGCACTATCACAGAACTTCTGCGTTTAAGATCTTGTACTGCGTTTAAAATAACCAGTACGAAGACAACAATATGCAATGTATTAATTATTGAAACTGTCCTACTAATCAGTTTTGAAAC
>NDGM011105004.1:0-15450 GCA_002564305.1 Octomys mimax | reverse complement strand
CCGGCGCAGGGTAGCCGGAAGCTCTCCCACACACTCACCGGGCCTGGGCTAGGACTGGGTCTGAAACTTTTAATTGTACAGTGTTGTTGAAGAATTCTCTTCAGCTCATGCCCCCAAGGAGAAAGGACCAACTTCATTCACTAAGAAGGTGGTGGTCCTTCTGGAACATGACTTTGTTTACACCATATTGAAGAATTTTTTTTTAATTTTCAAGTTCCAAAATATACTAAATGAAATTAAAAAGATGACTCTATGGTCAAAATGGGAAATAACTGAGTATATTAATATTTTAAGCTATTCCTCTTGGTGAGCATAAAAGCTTTTTTTAAAAAGTCATTTATCTATCTATCTATCTATCTATCTATCTATCTGGTAGAGGGTCTTATGACGCAGCCTGGACTCATAGTGATCTTCCTGTCTCAGCCTCCCCAGGGCTGGGGTTACAGGTGTGCATCTCCATGCCCGGTTTCAGGGGCCAGCAGAGTATTTTATCTTGCTAGAAATATCACCAACACAGTCATGGATGTGATGTTGATTAAAAATCAAATGCATTCAGTTTAATTCAAGACATTTTTAGATCCAAGTTCTGTTTTGATGCTGAAGATAAAAATAGTGCAGAGCACTTTGTGATGTATGAACTGGATTCTTCTTATTCTAAGGACAGGTTCTTGTTTTTCATTCCCTTTTTTTCCGTAGTCTTATAAATTGATCACACCAATAGGGAGAGAGGAATATGGGGTCTCAGCCACAGAAGGAAGCTGGCCAGGGCATCACCACAGCTGTTCTTTTTCCTACGTCTCTAAGGATGCTGAAGGATGTCCAAGCCCACAGACTGGGCAAACACTAAAGGCACCAGTGGGGATCTTCAGTGTGAATGCTTCAGCCTACTTTGGCTTGCTTTTAGCATATCAGCTATTAGGCTTGGAGCCAAAAGCCCAAAATTAAAAATCCATCTAGGAATTGGTGCTAGATGAGGAGAGGAGAGCCAAAGAGTCTGTGCTGGAAGCCATAAGGAACTATCCACAAATGTTTGAAGATAGCAGCCAAGACCAGAGCTCCTCTGAAGGTACAGAAGGGGAAACTCCTTCTCCTTTCCTTTTTTATTCCATCCACGCTGTCAGCCTGTTGGTTGGTGCCACACACGTCCGGGGTCTTCCCTCTTCAGATTGTGGCTTACAAGTCACTCATCCAGACTCTGCCAGAGCTCTGTGCTGCTGATCCACTGGGTGATCTTTAATCCATTCAAGTTGCCATTACAAGAACCTGTCAGAGAAGAGACAACACTTGAACTAGACATAGAAAATGAGCAAAAGCCATCCCGAGGTGGATGATCCAGAAAAGAGGGTAATGTGTGCAAGGACCTAAGAAGAAGTGGCTGGGTCTGTTAAAGAAGCTGAAGAGCCTGGGGTGTTGTAGCATAGCGAGTGATGAGCAGAGCATCCCGGATGCTGAGGTCACGGGCCGTCAAGGCAGAGGTCGTGCGGCCTCGGCAGGCTGTGGTCAGGGCTTTGTGTTGCGTTATCAGAATTGTCAGAATCACTCTAGAGATGAGGAGGTGGCTCAGCGGCCTAAGTGCCTGCCTGGCAAGCACAAGGTCCTGAGTTTGATCTCTGGTAGAAAGAATCACTCCAGAAAGAGAGAGGTAGAGTTTGGGTAGGAGAGAAGAGATTTGGAAACAATTGTTTTACCAAATCTCAAATTGAGATTTGGAAACAATCATTTTGCCATGTCTGTGGGCTAGTACTTATTGAGTAGATTATTTGAGATGTCAGTGTGACTCTCAGGAGAGAAAATGAAGCAAAAATGAAGGTTTACAAGGTATCATGGTATTATTTTTGTATTAAACAGGGAACACACAAGACACATGGAGGGAAACGTAGAACACTGGTGTTTAAGAGCCGTCGGAGAAAGAGAATGTGGGTCAGGCAAGGCAAAGGAAGGTCAGGAGTGCTGGCGCTCTGCCCACGAGTTTGTCTTGTTAAACAAAGGTGCATTTGTCCCTAGGGACAGAGGACGCTGTCTCAGGATAAATGCGACCTCACATGTCCTGTCTTGGCACCATGTTAATCATTAATGTATTTCACAGCATAATAAAGGTAATGCTGGAATGTAGGATGACCTTGAGCAGCATGCAAAATTCACCTACAGTTTTAAAGATTTGGTGTGACGCACACACATGAGAAGTGTTTGGCATAGAGCTCCAGATTGCCCAGGAGGGCTCAGATACTCTTCTTCCAGGCAGCTATTTGAATAGAGAAGTCTGAGATAATGGTAACTGCATTGTACTTTATTCTTCACAGCCCCGCCCCTCACAAGATAGAAAGTTCGGCTTTGAGCGCCTAGATACTGATTTCAGAAAGCTAAATAAGTTCCCTCATAGGCTGGGGTTAGTTACTAGAGATATTACAATTCCAATCCTGGACTTCTTGGTTCCAAAGTCTGAAATCTCTGTTTCAGAGAAGACATATTCAATAATATAAACTATCAGACAGATTGAAAACTGAGAAGGAAGGTGGGCATTGATTGGGCCTTTGGCGACCATGGAACCTTTGCAGAACCCATTGAAAAATGAATATGGACCGTCATGATATATAGCTATTCACCAATAAAAATGACTAAAATTAATACAAAACAAAGATAATATTAAGTATAGTTAGTGAAAATATCTGCTGAACGTATAAATACATGCTACCTTTGAAACATCAATTTTCACTCCTAGATATAGAGCCGAGAAAAGTATCTATAGAAAACACATATGTGAACTACTCATTGCTGCTTTACTTAGGTCGCACCACAGCCGGGACAGTCCACATACTCATCAGTGGTAGAGCGCCTGCAGTTTTGAATGTTCATCCACAGAAAGCTGTGCAACAAAAGAGTGAAATGCTGCCACACAGAACAACATAGATGAATCTGAAAGATATTTAAGAGAAATAAACCATACATGAAATATGTACTATGAGGCTCAAGTTCATGAAGAAGCATGACTAATGGATGGCAATATAAGTACGTATGGCAATTATTGTAGGATATAGGTGTTGACTAGAAGGGTCACAAGTGAACCTTTTCACGCACTAGAAATGTTCTGTCATCTCGGTCTTGGTGGTGGCTTCGTGGGTCTTAAGGCTTTCCAAATAATGCATGATTAGTGCACTCCTCTGTGTATATATCTTATACTTTAATTTTAAAAAATTAAAAATGTAACAGTACATACCTGTAATCCCAGCACTCTAGGAGGCTGAGGCAGGAAGATTGCTGTGAGTTCAAGGCCACGCTAAACTACAAAGTAAGACCCTGTCTCCAAAAAAAGAACATTTTTCTTAGTTTCTTGGGGTAGTAGATAAGGGACAAAAAGATAATAAACAAGAGAGAAAATATTTTGAAAACTAAAGCACTTAGAATACTAATAACTGTTGAAAGATTATAATCAGGTCAGGTGGCTCAATGCCTAGGTATTATGAAATTTAGAAAAGAAAATAGAAGGAAAGTATAATAAAAATACAATTTAATTGAAGAACATGACTCACAAAAGCTGAAAAAACAGCATGTATTGTTGGCAGGACACCCAGTAGGCCATGAACAGGAGGATCAGGGTCTCTAAGGGCTGTCCCCACCCTTGTGCCAGTCACACTCAGTATCAACAGTTCTGAGCAGGTGTATTGAAAAGTAGTAAATAATGACTCCAAAATTCCTAATCACGGTATCTCAGAATTCTTTCCCCAGATAATGAGCACTCAGTTGGAAGAAGGAGTCAAAGCTGTTCAGCTATGCTCAGCCTCAAAAGATGACCTGGAAGTGTTCTGAGAGTTACAAAAGCTGCTTCTCTCCAGTAGAAGGGAGAAAGGGCCCGGGGTACAGCTTAGCGCACAGCCCCTACCTGGCAAGCATCAGGCCCTGAGTTCAATTCCCAGTATTCCCTGACAAAAAAAAAAAAGAAAAGAAAAAGAAGAGAGCCAGGGAAGATGAGCAGGACAGATATGGGTAAGGACAGCAGAGGGGACACAAAGGAAACCCTCAGAGAAATACAAAGGGCAACTCCAGACGACTACCGCATAGAGCCTTCAGCAGACAGCCTCTTGCGGCCTCTTAACACCATCTGCTCTTCACAACCGTGTGCATGTTATCTTTTCATGAATGCAAAAGCTATGTGAAAAACAAGTGAAGCATTGTGCACAGAGTTGGAAGAGGTCGTTAGTGAGAGCAGAGCCTCCGAACAGGTTCCCAGCAAGGGGTGTGTCTTGGGCCAGGAGGTGATAAAAGGAGGAGCCAGAAAGGGTGGGCTCAGAGCCTAAGGGCGCCTGCACTGTTTTAGTGGGAGCCTTGGCCAGGTGCTCTGACACACTTCTCAGGGGCCAGCAGGAGGAGGCCAGCGCTAATGCGGTCAGTGGGCCAGCTGGGGAACAGGAAGGTAAAACGCTTGCTTCTACGTGAGGAGGACGGTGTTCCCGCGCCTGGAAGAGACGCAGTCGCACTCTGGCGCTCAGTGTGTTTGCCAGAGGAGGGAGCTTATCTGCTGGAATTTCATTAATCATTTTCAAAGTAATGCATTGTTGCCCGTGTACCCTGTGCAGTATTTGGTCCATGATCTGTCATCATTTCCACAATTGAACCTTTGAATGTGAGAAAACTGGAGGAGTAGCCATCAAAGTATGGTGGTCCTTACACTGGAAAAGCTAGGCATCAACACATTTAAAAGTCACTCTTTCAACTGTTCATCCCTGGATCAGAATGACCATCTCAGGACTGCTTTTAAGAATACTCGTGTATGTGTGTTGTTGCTTATTGAAGTGATTACACCAACTGCTGCCTGTGGAGAGGAAGTCATGCAGGGAGAGAGGAGCGTGGACAGGGCACTGACGGACAGAAGAGGTCCTTACAGAGTGTAGCAGGCAGAGCCAGAGAACTGATCACATGAGCAGAGGTAAAAGGAGTCACGGACTTGCGTACCCTGGCTGCAGGGTGATGCTCGCAGTGCCGGGACAGTAGGAGAACCTTGGATAGGGAGAAACAGCACGTCAGCCTAGAGCTTTGCAGGCGGCAGTTTTGCTCACACATGGATGTCTGGTCAAGTCACACAATTTTGACAATCAATTTATACACTTTCTGTTACTTCCATTCATTTTTCTTTCAATGGGCAACCTGGGTAGGGATGACCCTGCATATGTGATTATAGCAGTAGCCATAGTGATGAGTTTCACCTTTCTGTTAGGTCCACCCTCACTTTGCAGAATAAGTAACAATCATCTGATAAAGTTCCTGGGTAAACATAAAAGCAGTAGGAGACCAGGAGGCTGGCATTTGCGCCATGCCTTGAGAGCGCGTCTGCTCACCAAATGGCCCACTGTGCCCGAGCAGAGAGCATTTCTTCTGCCCCTGATATTCTCATGAAGTCCTCCTTAGTGGTCAACAATCTTGACCTGTGAAGTAAGAACCAGTTTCATCAGATTGCAAAGAGGTGATACAAGAGATAGCTCTCCAACCCTGAACTGGGGACAGGTCTGAATACAGAGTATTTTTAAAGTGACACAAAGTTTTGAAGACATCTGTGCCTCTTGTTTTATTTAGAAAAGAATAGACAAGATTTCTGTGGTGATCATTGATACTTGAAACTAGGAAATAGGATTTCGACTAGTTCCTTGCTGTCTGTGTTGGTCAGCTTCCTGTTACTGTGACAAGCCTGAGACGGTCAGCTTACAAAGAGAAAAGCGTTGTTTGGGCTCACGGTTGCAGAGGATTCCATGACCTGCTGGCCCCATTGGTTTGGACCTTGGGAGGAGCATCGCGGCAAGTGTGTGGTGGAGCAAGGTTGTTCACCTTTCTGTCTGAGAAGCAGAGAGGAAAGAGAAGGGCTAAAGTCCCACTGTACCCCAAGACCCCCCACTTGGCCTCACTTGCCAAGGGTGGTCTTGCAACCCAAGACCCCCCACTTGGCCTCACCCACTCTCCAGTAAGTCTGCTCTGGAGCACAGCCTTTGGAGAACACTTAAGATCCCTACTATGGCACCATCTTAAATTGCCACTTTAGTGCCACCTTAACATTGCTTATCTCAATAGAACCAAGGAACTAAAATTGTATTTTACTTTTGCCATTGTTTACTTATAAAAATTAACATTTCACTGAAGTTAAAGTAATTTCTTTTATTAGGCATAGCTTTGAGTAATTGACATATAATTGATCCTGAATTTTTAAAGCACTTAACTTTCTAATTCAAACTTAAATTAGAAATCATAGATTTGCTAAGTATGAGGTACATATCAATAAAGGATATTAACCAGAAGGCTGACCCATAGATGCCCATGGTATGAAATATGGTCAAAGTATAATTAATGCAGTTGACTTCCACAAGACTTGGTTTTATTCCAAATAATGTTTCATGTTTAGTGGAATCAAATGCTCTCCTTTGAGATCTGAAATCAGGTGAGCCCCTGCTATGTGTGGTAACAGGTAGAAAATGCTCAACAGTCCCCTTAAATTTCTACCACTTAGACCTACGAGTGGGCTTCACGTGGATTTTGATTGTTTGCATCGCCTAACCTTATTTTCTTCCTCATGGCCTGCCTTTATCTATTCATTATAAGCAAAAATTGTTCATTATTTTTTAGAGAGCCATTTAATTTTCTGCTAGTAATCATTACATCACCTGTTTCATCATTTAATAATATAAAAGTTAATTCATGCTTAATTATTAATATATTAAATTTATGTAAGATACATTGAAAAAGTGGCTTCGTAAAATGTATTCATTGGAAAGTACACAGTTATAATCAGTAGCGAGGGTCATCTGTTGATTCTAAATCTAAGCAAACACATGACAGAAATATGAGAAATATGTATTCTTGAAAACTGTGACAGTTCTCAACTCTGCACATTCAAAAATTGACAGCAGCTGCTTGCTGGTTTCAGCAATTTATTTAAAAAGAGCATAAAAATAGCAGAAAATAGTAAAGAGCTAATTGAGTTGGGGCCAGTGACCATTGCCAATGGTAGCGTGAGACCTTTGAGCTTCCGCTTATTTAGCAATCATAGATGTATAATAATCATACGGGATTCTGAATGTCAACGTGAGAGTTAAGGTGAAACAGCTTGTCCCCAAGAACCACGCCGTAAGGACCCCGTCGGTGTTGAGTGCTTCCTTTCCTGTTTATTTGCACCAAAACTTTGCCTGATATACAGCACACTGCTCAATGTTTTAGGACAATTCGGGAACTCATTTCTAGAATTCCAGGAGTATCAGATTTTCTCAGAGGATGTAGCTCTTTGGCTACTTTTTGTTTCTATCTGAATTACTCCCATGTCACAGACTCCTGACAACCCATCCATGCCGTGGTGTTTCTTCTCTAAGACACCACCTGAAGTTATGAGTTCTGTCTGCTCAAAGGCTGAGACGTTTGTAGGAGGCTGTGACTTTCTTAGCATGGAATCCACTAGGCTTTCAAATGTGGCTTTCCTGGATGCAGGTTATTGACCAGCTGGAAAGAAGTGCAGTCCTCTTTCGCTAGTTGTTTATTCATCTAGCTACTTTCATGCAAATGATAGTACCAATTTGAACACACTACCCACACTGACTTTATTGTCGACAGTGACCTCAAAATTTACACTTACTGATACTTTTAATCCTCCTAATAACCCTGTGAGATAGATACTGTAATTATTCTCTCCATTTTACAGAATGTAAAAGAGATACAAAGAGGTCATTACCCAAAGTTCAGGCAAGCCCTGAGTAATGGGAGTGAGGACTTAAGTGTACTTGCTTAAGCGAGCATGATTTTAATTACAAGCCATGTTGCTCCTTAGTTTGGGAAGATGAAGGATGTAGAAAAGTTGAAAAGCTGAGACTTTCCAAGCCCTTTCATTTGAAATAATCGGTGTCTTCTAGTAGTTCTCACGATCCAGGTATCTGGTAATCCTGGGGTGAGCCTGCAGCTGGGCTTCTGTTTCTCCTGAAGGCCATACTAGCCACATGCAGTAGGACACGCCAGCTCTGTCCTCTGGGGTTGCCCACCCTGCTGCCCTGTGTGATGAGCACATCACCAGCAAGGGGTGCAGTGAAATCCAGGCAAAACTACTTGCCCTTATGATGGGAGTCAAATTCTAATCTTTTCGTTTCCCTCATCAAATTTTGACACTGTGACAAAATAACTTAGTGTGTTTGTGAGACACTGAACTTCTCAGTCTCCTTATGAACAATAGTGCCTCAGTTCCTGTCACTTTGCTGAGACCCAGTATCCAATACCCACGACTCCAAGGAGGAGAAGCTTCCTTGGATCACAGCATGGAGAAGCTAGGCCTGGCAGAGAGGTCTGTGGAGGACCTCATTTAGTTTTAATTATGCTAGTGAACTGGTCTGATAATTACTGATAATAATTCAACATATTTTCTATATTTAAACATTAAGATAACCTAGCATTAATTTAAAGCAAATTTAATTTTGAGTAATAGTGGAATATGTGAGATATACTTATGTAGCACATGGCTTCTTTTTCTAACCTCTTTTTCTTTTTTTGCATCCTGTTTGTTCAGCGAGAAAGCTCATGGGTGGGGAAGGAAGCTGTAAAAGTTTAGTGTCCCCTAAAGCAGCCCACCTGATATCTTGCCTTATATGTAAATGCTCAGTTCGTGTTGGTCTGTGTGGATTAGAAGAATATGTTCTACTAGAGCAGAGCAAGTAGCAGAGGCTGATTCACTGTCAAAATAGCTCGTAATACATGAAAAGGCAGGACTGCTGTGCTAGTAGTCGCCTCCTTTGAGATGTGGCACGATACAGGACAGGAGGGGGCTGCACTGACCGTTGTGTCATCATGTGCACCATAGCGACATTTGGGCCAGCCTCCTGCCTCGACATGGTGTCCCTGGGGACTGTATACACAGTCACAGTCACTGAAGGACTCAGGTGCCCAATGTGCCTTAGTCACAGCCATGTCTACATGTGTCAACTTATGAGAACTGTAACTGCCTTCCACGGCACCACATCCTTCCCCATACCTGCCCGGCATCAATTCCATGCCTTCCTCTAAGTTTGGAGTCCCTCAGCACTTGAGATGCTGTTTGTATATGTGTTAGCTTTCTTTGCTCCTGGTTATTCAGGCCAAAGTATAAGATACAGTGTTGATACTTATATTCGCACAGGTCAGTGCCTCTGTGTGATACACAGTCTTACATTCTTCCAAGTAGTGCTTGGCATAGAAAGGAGCGGAAGTCACAGCACGCTGGCTGCTCTCTTTCCGCCTCCCACTGGGTACAGGGCTGTGCTCCCCTTCATCTGGTGCAAGGGTATCTGGGGAGTCCCCTTGGTTTGGAGGTAATGGGATTTTGGATGTGGAGGCATCGTGGGTGAGATTTGTGTCCTTGAAGAGGAAACACGAGACCGTGGGTCACCTCTGCTCCGCCACAGGAGAACACAGTGGAGCCTGGCTGGCTGCACACACTGACTGCCCACTTCCCAGCTTCTGGAACTGTCTGAAGTAAATGTCGGCTAGGTTACACCTTCCTTCATGTGTATATGTTTGTGGACCACAATACATACATTCGTCATGGGGCACCTGGCACTCACATCAGGACTCTTTCTCCTTCCTCTCCACTCCCCTTCTCCCGTCTCCCAAATTCTTGAAGCCACACCACCTATGGAACACTTGTTATTGCAGCCGGGTCTGACCAGGACACACTTCCTAGCAATTCAAAAGCAAATAAAGTAAACCCAAAGTGTAAATATTTCTTGGTTCCTATGTGGAAACACTTCCTATCGTCCCTATTTTATGTTCCGAAGCCCTCATAGATGTTGTTGTCTGTTCTTCTTGCCTGCTGCTCTGTATCAGAGAGGCCATATATGCATTTGGTGTCATATCATTTATCACTACCTCATGCCTGCTCAGGATGACCTGCAGCCTAAAACAGAATGTGATGTAAGATAACAGAAGCTTGGCTCTAGAATTGGGCATGTGGTGGGCACATAAAAAGTATTTGTTTTAGTTTAGTACAGGGACTACAGGGCCTCACTATGTAGATGGAACTCCTAGTGGTCCTCCTGTTTTCAGCTTCCTAAGCACTGGGATTACAGGCATGTGCCAACATGCCCAGTCTCAATTGCTGTCTCAGCACACCCCGGGGGTGGGGCCGACATGGCTTGTGGTGCTGGGGATCAAACCCCAGTCCCTGCGTTCTGCCTAAGCAGGCACATTAGTCTACTGAGCTATTTGGCCGGCCCTTAAACAGTATTTTTGTCTGAAAAACAATCACGGTTAAATGAAAATGAAAAGGTGATTTTGAGAGGAAAATATTGTCATATTCAAATATTTTCTCCCTGTTTTTAAAACAGTCTTTTGATTAAGCATTATTTTTTGTTTCTCGTACTTGGCAAAGCATTCTGACAAAAGGAGTTGTTGAGATAAAATCATTTTTGTGGCCCTTCCCTGCCAACTCTACATGAGTATGGTAGTTGGGAATTCTATTTCATAATCTAAAATATGGGTATACAAAGAAGGAAATGAAAAACTCTTAATAGTTAAAAACAAAAATCATACACTCAATGTTAAACTTGAGAGAAAAGCAATTTTCTATTTGTAAGAAACATCTAATACTGCTCCACTTAGAAAGGCCATTGATTTCTTTCAGGTTGCAAGGCAGAGGAAATAAAAACTTGGGGGTGCACATTAGTTACCTTATGGCCTTTGAGTTAATGGACATAATAGACTTAGATAGAATTTTATTAGAGTTTGTGTGCCAGGGTCTCTTAAATTCCAATAAATTAGATTCTTTTCCAGTTTTTATCCATGCTTAGGTGGAAGGGATTTCATGATTTCAAGGCTGAGTCAAGATGTTCTGAACCCATAATTATGAAGCAAAAGTGATAGTTCCTCACTGTTCAAGGAAGCTGAGTTGCACAGTTTGGAAGTGACGTGAGGCATCTGTATTATGTTGTTCGTGCACTAGCTTCTGCTCATAGATTGGCTGCCAAGTGGAAATGGAAATGAGCTAGGTTTTATTCCTCATCATGAGAAATTCCATGAGAAAATTGTCTGTAACCTGAGTCTTTTGGGTAATGAACCAGTTCCATCCAGGAAGCGGCAGAACGTGAACTGCAGTGGATTCTGGCTGGTTGAAGAACTTGGTGCTTTCCTGTGCACATACAAGACATGATTCTGTTGCCACAGATTTCCTAAAGTCCGTCCACTATGGCTTTAAGAATCTAAATTTACCTGTAAGCTTTTAGTTCTGACAGGCGAGTAATTGTGGCTTTTTCAGCCACCCTGTTCCTATCCTTCCTTCACCTAAAAGGATTTAATACCACTCCTTGGAACTTCCCATGCAAACAGGAAGTGCCTGGACCTGGTGACTTTTAGGCTCCGGGCCAGCGTCGCTCTAAGTGGTCACTGGAGCACCACAGGTACTTAGAACAGGTTTTGCAGTCAGCACACTTGGCTCAGGTCCTGTGTCTGCCGTCTCTTAGACCTGTGACCGTGGCAAGTTACAGATTTTTATTAAACCTCACTCCTCCCTCTCCCCCCACTGAAAGTGGAAGCAGCGATCTCTAAACTGTGTAAGTTTCTGAGGGATAAGATGAAGTAATGTCTATAAGGCACCTGGCACATAATAACTGTCTATTAAATGTAATTACTATTATTATCACTGATAAAAATTAATACTTCTTTGGCTGTGTACCAGGTGAAAAGCCTAGGGTTTATGCTAGTCAGTGACCCTTCCAGATCTGTTTCTGAGAGAGAGAAAAATAAAACCTTAATAAAATATCTCTACAAAAATCCTGAAGTGGGAAAAAGAATGTTTGGTTTTCGTATTTTGCACATTCAAATGCCCCTTTCTCCAAATCGCCCTTCAGAAGGGTGTCAGGCATCACAAGCGCCGCCACAAGGAGGGCGATGCGGGCGGTGCAGATGCGTGCGGCGAGCCCGGGTGTTCTGTTTTTAAGTATGAATGACGTCTGGCTGACTGACTTATCAGCCATGTGCGAAAACAAATCCCTTCCTCTCCTGCGCGTACCAGCTAAGGCGCGATAGCCCTCGGCTCACCTGCTTGTGTGTGTTTGCGTATTTTAATTTTTGCAAGTGCTGGAGATAAGTAGCTCACCCAGTGATCACACAGTTATATATACCACGAGCAGGTCTGTACGCTGTTTTATTTGCAGAGGTGGATACAAGGACACACCAAGGACAGGACGTGGGCGGTACGTGCCACTTGAAAACTACTTACGGTGATTGAATTTTGCACTGTCTCTTCACTATAGTAACTGCACGAAAATAATAATTATAAAAACCTGTTCAGACGAGTTTCTGCCTTTTAGTAGTTGCCAAAGCCTGCTACATGGCTCAAGGCACCTTCCTGACACACCTGAGACACTCAGAGGCGTCTTTAGCTCAGCATTCGAGAGTCCTTCCCTCAGATTGCATCTGCACATTGCGCACTCCAACCTGAGCATAAGACGTAAGAAGCGGAGATTTGCTTGAGAAAGAAGTAAAGGGGTAAAGGCTCTCAGGGAAGGAGACAGGAAGCAAAGAAAAAAGGAAAAGAGGAAGGGAGGAAGGAAATAAAACAGAACGTTTTTATGTTCTCTGACCTGAAGACCCTATAAGGGTACCAAAGAATGTCAGTAGTTTTCTGGAGAAAAATTAATAGCTCTTTGTAATCAGTAGAAGTAGCTATAATGTTATATGAGTTGTTACCAAAGGTAAAGGTAGGATTTGATTTTGACAAAATATTCCTGAAATGTAAAATTCTTTCACAGAAATAGAGGAGAAAAACTGAGAGAAAGATCAGCCCAGGGTGGGTGATAAGAAATTTGTTTTTCACTAACAAGGTAATGAAAAAAGACACAAGGAATATGGCTTTATTCCAAGAGCTTCGTTTATAGGAACATGCTCCGGGCAATCTTACCCAGCATGGGGAAGAAGGAAAACAAATTGCTGGCTTTTATTTAGAGCTGTTTGCACTTCTAGCTTCTACCTTATTGCATAGGAAATTTCAGATTATTACTAAATTTTATTAATGTTTCCTGTTTAATATTTTGTTAAAGGTCTTCAAATAGTTTTTAATGCTTCTTCAGGTAGTTTTAAAAGCTGCAGAAAGAAAATGCTGGTACAATGTTAAAGTTGAAGTCTGTCACCGCAGCAGGCATTGTGGAAGTGTCCCTGCAGTGGTGAGTCCCGTGTCCCCTGGCAGGGTGGCATGGGCAGGAGGACAGCAGCGCAGGAAGGCCCTTTGTCTCTCACATCAGATTGAGGTTGCTCGCCACTCTCCACAGAAACAGACGTTGCAGACAGGAGCCAGTCACAAGGAGCAAAGGCTAATTAGAGGTCATCAGCTTGTGGCTTTTAAAACAAACTGCCTTGCTTTTAACGTTGAAAGTAATATTTAAAGCAGTTTGTCAGCTAACTTTAAAAGAAGAGAGGACCAAATTTTTGGTGTTTGAGAGGAACTATGGTTTTAGAGTATCTGAGCTACAGAAACTCAGAGCGGTTAATGAGTGCGTAGATAATCTAGGGACATAGAAAATGAACAGATAGATAATCTAGATTGGAGCGCATTTGCCTCAAAGCAGAGCACCAAATACTATTTTAATTAAAGAAAAAATACAGCATTTCCGGGAAAATGGCCTAGTGCTAAGCAGCAACGAATAGTCCTGTCCAACAGTCAGTCCAGACACTGGAGGATAACAACTTGGGGAAGAAAAAAAGAAGCAAGTGGATGCCTGGAGCTCAGGAAGAGTCGCCTCCCAGGGGAACTGGAGGGGGACTGAAGTGACAGAATGCAAGAGGGAGAAGGTGGGGCAGTGTACACTTTCTGCCCCATTCCTGGCTCATGGCTCCTGCAAAAGGAAGACTGAATCCTTACAGATACAGCGAAGGCAGAGACTCCACAGCCCTTCAAGAAGCATGGCAGTGGACCTGCTGCTGCCATGACTGGTGAGTGGCTCCAGTGCCAGCACCTGCCGACCCTAGAGAGGGACCAACTTCACCAGGATTCAGAGCAGCCAGGGGGTGACTATATCTCAGGGCACCTTGTGTTAGGCTCCCACGGTGACCGTGTGAGGGACAGCCACAGGAGACGTCCAGGCCAGGGGGCAACACAGGCCAGCAAGAGACCTCCAAGCAGTTTAAGACAAATGACCCCACCCTCGTGGCCAGGCTCAGCCTGAAGTGCAGTGGATTTGAGTATCTTGGAATTGGCACCACCCGTCCTGCGGCCTGCTTATTGGTGTCTGCAGCCAGCACAGTTCTGTACTTTGACTGCTTCCATATCTACCAGCAAGAGCAGGGACACATCTTGGGCATCGCCTCCACATGACAGACCCCAAGGAAGACCATACACTGAAAGTCACAGAGACATTTCTTTTCTGTCTCTGTGTCTCTGTCTGTCTGTCTGTCTGTCTGTCTGTCTCTCTCTCTCTCTCTCTCTCTCTGGTTGGGTTTTTCTCTTTTATCTTTTTGTGGTTTGGTTGGGTTTTTGTGAGTGAAAATATTCTTATTTTTTACATGTTTGTTTTGCTTTTTTCTCTCTCTCTCTTCATTCCTTCCGTCTTCCATTCACCAGTATCTTGGGGCTTGAGAAATCCTCCTTTGTCCTTGTGCTTTGTTTCTTATCTCTTTTTGTTACTCCTTTTTATTTTTTTAAAGAGAGAAACAATAAAAATGATACAGAATTTCAAAACAAAATAAAACAGGAAATTAACAGTGGTTATTGTATTGCATATTGTTATCTTCAAAGTAGTTGCTCAAATAAGCAGATACAGGCATATGGAATTGATCAGACAGTGTAAGCACTAATTGTTCATTTCAGTGAAGTAATAGAAGTTGGTAGTACAATTATCTTAGCTATCTTCTGTACATAGATAGATTTTATCTCATACTCCCTTTTTGGCCTCTTCTTCCTCTTCCTTTAATTTTTTACCACTCAAATCTCTTATTTTTACTGTCTATAATTTTTTTTGCTTCCCTATCTTTCTTATTGCTTATTTTGTGACAGCTTTTTTTTCTCTTACCTTTGTCTAATGCTACAAACATCCTTCTACTCCCAAGCAAGATCCTTTATACCACTGTCTCTTTTCTATCTCATATTGCAGAATTTAGGTCAAAGTCTTCCTCGTGCATTGCCACACTCCAGGCCCTATATCATTAATAGTATAACTGTAAGCTTTGTTACTCTTTTCATAGTAAACTCTGTAAAACTACTATTGAATTATTTTCCCCACTAGCAAATATAACTGTCGGATTTAATGAATGTTAGCCATAAGTCAATATCTGGATTGCCTTATTGTTTACATCAATTGCTAACATAGGATTTAGGGTGTTACATAACTGGATCTTGTGTCATGTTAATGTCTTTATACTACTATAGCTGATTTGCTTGATAACATTATTACTTCTATTACCTGTATTAGTTGTATTTCCCTCCCTCCCACTGAACACCTATTTGAGGTGTTGTCTAACCTCACGTAATTGTCA
>NDGM011104981.1:0-12024 GCA_002564305.1 Octomys mimax | reverse complement strand
TATATATATATATATATATATATATATATATAACATCAGGCAATTTTCACATATGATCTTAGTCTAATGCTCACTACTTTACAAATGGATAAGTCAAGATTCTATAAAGTGCCTGGGACCATGCAGCTAGGAAGCAAGGGAGGTGGAATTCAAACCTATGTTTTCCAGACTCCAGGACCCACACTTTATCCAGTATACTAGTGTGACTCCCATGATATAGTTCTTGAAAAGTGGAACAGTTGAACAATTTAACTTCACAATCTTGACAAAGTAGCTCCAGCATTATGGCCTGAGAGATAACAAGAATTAGTTTTGGCACTCTTTTGGCCATCATATTTGGACATATTTACCAGAAGCCAGGGTCCCTTGGGGGCTCTCACCTTCCAAGTGGGCACCAGCACTAAGTGACAGTAGTAGTCCAAGGCCCTATGGAAGCAGATGGCCAACTGTAATGGGTAACATGAGGAGAGGTGAGCAAAAGTATTATTTACAAATGTGTCAGCTGGGCATAAAGAGGCCAAGGGAACTGTGTAGTGCCCTGCAGCTAGCAGCAGCGGAGCTGTTACTACCTTCCAACCTGAAGAAGCCAGAGGACAGAACATTTATTAAAGCCTGAGAAAAAGTACCAGGTAGGCTTGGGATGTAGCTCAGTGGTACAGTTTTTATGTAGGAGATGTGAGCCCCTGGGCTCAATCCACAGCACTACAAAAGGAAAAACTAAAAAGAGCCAGTGGAAGAAGGCCACCTAACAGGACTTTAGACTGCAATTACTAATGGCTATGCACTGATTAAAAATAAAATAGCACTTTTAAATATTCTGGTTGATGTACTAGGTTTTTTTTTTCTTCTGATTCTAATTCAGACAAATGGAAAGAGAAAAGATCACAGTTTAATCCTGGATTATTTCACAGCCACACATACAGGAGTCTCATGCAAGAGAAGCTATATTAGAGGATGGGGGATGATAAGAGATAGTTTTTGAAAGCTAATCAGTTTCTCAAAGAGCAATAAAGATAAGGACTGTGTAGGACCGCTTATACTTTTAGCATTTTTTCTAGAATGAATGAAGGCAATGTTCTGAGTTCTAAAAGATTCAGCTCAGTTTAACAGCCTGCTGTGGCGGCAATAGTTCTAAATCTTAATTTGTTTAGCCACTGGCCCCAATGGATCTGTGCATTCCAACATGGGGACCACCACTTTTTTATTTTGCTTTGTTTTAATTAAATTTATTGATATAGTTTATATACACACAGTAAGCACATTCATCATAAGGAATTTGTAGCTTTACATGATATATCTTGGTTCCTCATTTTTCCCATTCCCCTCCCTTCAACTCCTCCTCCCCTCATTTGTTTGCATCTTTGTTTCCATTTCATCATTTTTCCCTCAGTTTTTCTTTTCCCTTCCAGTCCTCTCAATTCCCCTTTCCCTTTGAACAATTACTTCCAATTTCATAATATCTATTCTACATTTTGATTCTTATTTATACTTTCAGAAGGGAGCAACATTTTGTTATAACTAAACATCATTGGCCCTCACTCTACAGCCCTAAAAAGTTGTATTCATCACAATCTGGCAATACAAGGACCCATCAGTCTTAACCATTAAGCAAAGGTGTTTTGTTTGTTTTTTGTTGTGTTGTGTTCTGTTTTGTTTTCTTAATGAATATCTTTGAAGTAATTAAACAGAAAATATGATCTTCAGAAAAGGAATGGGCATTGCTGGGGAACTCCAAGCTGCCTGCAGGACAATTCTTACTCTCCTCTCCCATATTATCTGAAGCTTTCAAAAACTAATGCCTGGTGCCAGCAAGATAGCTCAGCAGACTAAAGTGTCTGTTTTAGGCAAGCTTAAGCAAGCATAGGAACCAGAGTTCAATCCCTGGCACCACAAGCCCTGCCAACCCCACTCCCAAGATGGGCTAAGATGGCCAGAGTTCAGGTGTGGTGGTGCATGCCTGTAATCCCAGCACTGGGGAGATTGAAAGCAGGAGGATTGCCATAGTCTGAGCTGTATAGTGAGACTCTGTAACAGCCAAATATATTTTAAAAAAAAAAACCTAATGCCCGAGGTTTTACCAATCTGGCTAACTACTGTGAAAAACAACAAAACATCATTGCAAAATCCCAAGCTAAACTTTGATATTCACATTGACCTTCATGATCTTCAATATAATTATCACCTCTGTCTTCTCCATTTTTAACATCTTCATGGATAAATCTCAAGTAAGGAAGATGTGTGTGACACAGCACATTTGCATATTAGCAGTTGTACTAAGAGATAAAGAGATGAAATAATATTGAGCCACAATGTCTACACATACACAGCTGTTCACAACACTCTCGTAATAACTCTAAGGAACATCTTTACAGAAGAAAAAACAGCACAGCTAAAAATCACACAGCCATGAATGACCAAGGTAGTATTCCTCGAGCATGTCTTTCCAACATATTACACTCCATATCATACCAAGCTTTGTATAAGTTTTTTGATGACTTTATGATGAACAGTCATATTATGGAGTTCTTAGCAGTTCATGTTAATTTTATGTATCAACTTGACTAAGATATGGGCAGACAGCTGAGCAAGCATTATTTTCAGGAGTGTGTGTGTGTGTGTGTATGTGTGTGCATATGTGTGTGTGTGTGTGTGTAAGCTTCAGAAAAGGTGGCCATTAAAACTGGTAAACTGAGTAAAGCAGATCCTCACCAATGCAAATAGGCATCATCCGACCCTTTCAGGGCCTAAATGGCATAAGCTATACAAAGATGGCAACCTCATTCTCTTGACTTGAGCTGACACACTTAGCTAATCCCATCCTGGTTGTTGATTTTTCAGATGAAGCTCAGGACTTAGACTATCACAGTCCTACTTTAGGTCTTAGGACTTAAGAGCCACAAGCCTTAGGACTCTGACTGAACGACACCAGGGTCTTTCCTGATTCCCCAGCTTGCAAAAAGTATGTTGAATTCTCAACCTCTATAATTGTGTGAACTAACTTCTGTCATAACTTACATACATACCCAAACACATACACACTCAGCCGTTGGTTTGTTTCCCTAATAAACTTTGATTATGAAAGTATATTATCTCATTTTTTACAGTTCTGTATTAAATAGCTAGATAAAAACAACCCCCATGTTTCCTATAAAACAGCTATTGTGAGTCTGATTTATTTCACTTTGAGTAGACAAACATAATATTGTCTCCCTGGTATGAAAAACTTAAAGACTGAATAGGCTCTAAAATATATAATAGATATTGCAAAATGGGAAGAAATTGTTCAAAAGGATAAAGGAACTAGGATGGGTCAAAGAAGAAAGTAAGGGGAAAGGAAAATTAAGTGTAAGTTAGTTATATTATTAGTGTCACTTAGTTCATAAAAAGGGAAAGTTTGCGCTTATATTGAGTGGATAATTTTTTACCTTTTTTATCTTTATTTATTTAGTTAGTTAGTTAGTTGGTACAGGGTCTCACTACACAGTTCAGACTCGAAGAGATCCACCCATCTCAGCCTCCTCAGCACTGGATAACAGGTGCTGGCATGGCATGCAGTACTCAGGATCGAACCCCGGGCCTTGTGCTTGCCAGACAGGCTCTTATGCTCTCAAACTATCTCCCTAGCCCCTCAAGTGGGTAATTTTTATGACCATATCTTGTACACTGAGTAACTATTTTAAAGATAATACTATGCAATATATTAACTATTTTTATTTTATCATCTTATTATGAAATGTTGCTTTACTTTTTTCCACAAAATAAAAAATGATTAAAAACTTAAAAAGTGAAAAAGCTAGCTATTGGGGACATCTAAATTTCATGAGCTGTGAAGTTCTCTACACGTAGCTATACATATAACTTTCTTTTAAATTTTATTATAGACAGATATTTTTAAAATATGTTCCCGCATTTTTATAAAATCATAATATGCCTCCCAGTCTTAATGTCAGAAAAGTCAGTACCAAATTTAAGACTAACTCACAGTAGCTCTAATTAGGTTTTTGGTGGTACCTTTGCTTTTGCCTTCTTATCTTGCTCTTGAATATTTATTACATTAATTTATCATACACTTATTAAAAGTTTGGACAGAATAAACTAAGTCTTTTAAAATCCTATATATCTATATTCAAGAACTATGACATAATCACATAATCCATTATCTATCTTAAATCTTCCAATAAGAATCATAAAGCTAAGGATGTTGTTGGATAGTTAATCAAATGTTATTACTGGAAAAGCATCTTTTCTTTGATCCATATCATGGCTCTTAATTTTTATGAGCTTAGATTTACTCTGAAAAATAATAGCATTGGCTCAGATTGTTAGACTAATGTCTAACAATTTGCCCTCTACTTGTTGAGGGCAAAATATTTTTAGACCCCCCCCCATTATTAGATGATAATAAAGACCAAAATAGTAATGATGGTGTCGATAATAAATAGTAAATACAGGTATACAGCAAGTGTCCCTCTAAGTGAAATGTAAGGTCGCAAATTTCTAAACTATTTTTTTGAGGTTCAGCAAGTAAATTAAATATTTAGTGGGTTACTTAATATTTCATGGTAGACAAATTATACTAGGTTTTGGCTACTCTACAGGTACAAAAACAGTGATCAAATATTGTACCTATATATAAATGTAATTCATAAATCATTTAAAAGACATAATAGTCAATAGTACCTATTTAGAAATTCTAACACCAGATTATCAAAAATAAATTGCAGTGCTTTGAATATTTTGTTACTTTCTCAAGAGAAGCAACCAAGGGACATGCATTGCTCTATACATTCATGAAATCAAGAGAAACTATGTTCATAGCTCCCGTTAGAATAGGACTTCAGCCAAAATATTCTGGCTCTCTGTATGCTGTAGCATTCTTCTTTTGCTCATTGTACATATATTGCTGAAATCTATTTGGAAATGAAAGGAAGTTAATTCTCCAAGGATCTATAGTATTGTATTGCCTCTGGCTATTCTCACTTCCTTTCCCACATGGTATATTTCTGTCAGCTTTGAAAATGTCTTGTGGTGGTAATTGGCAGTTTAGCCCATTACTGTTTCCCTTATATTTAAAGTGTTTTTCTCATTACTAGCTATTTCTTATTACATTCCTAATAATGGGGAAGAATTATCCATCTCTCCTATAGTTACAATGACTCAGGGAGGTTTACAAGGGATTGCTTATTAAACAATTATTAACTGTTCAAAAAGCACACATGCATTTGTGTGATTGTAACAGCCACTCATTTCAATAGCAGCAGCTAACTAAATATGCATAAGCCATTTCTCTACAATAACAGTTTAACCACCATGCCTGCATTATGCAACCAGAATGAAATAATGTGCTGTTTTAAGATGCTATCATTTCATTCTCTGAAATCTCCCCTTCAGTCTCACCCTCCAGATCGCAGCATGTGCTGAAATTACTGCCTTCTTTCAGCCATTCAAAGCTGCACAATCATACCCCAGCCTGCAGACACAACTCCACTGGCTCACCAACTGCATTAAAATACTATTCAAATCTTCCTCCTGGCTTTCAAAATGTTCTTAGAGTTGTCAGAGCCTCCTAAGTGGGCCTTTCCTTTGCTCTGCTAACATTATTTCTTCTAATGTGGATGCAACCCAGAGGATATTGAAACAGAGAACAGAAGGATGGGTGGACTGTGTGAGACTGATTTGAAGCAGTGGCCAAAAATCTACCAGGCTGATGCCAAAATAAACTTCTTGGAAGCTCAGGAATGAACCAGACCAATGCCATCATCTCTCTTTCTTGAGGTGGGTTCTATTTCAAATGAACTCACCCAAGCCCATTTCATTCATATGAAGTATTACCAAAATACACAGTGAATGTATATGTTTTTTGAAAATGCATTACATTAAAAGATACATTGCCATTAATCCCTTCAAAATATATCCCCTCACTTCACAAACACTTCCTATCATTCTTAACACTTTCTGAAGCAGTTTGAGAAAACCTCTTTTATGTGTATCATTAGGAGGATGATCAAAATAACACTGAATGTTGCTGCTGAGTTCCATCAAGCACAAAGGCAGGCTTGTAAACACATTCCAGTGTGTATTCATCCACCTTATTCACTGGATCTGGCACCATGAAGCATCTAGTTCTTTGCACAAAGTCAGGATGACCATGCAAGTTACTGCACTGAATCAGAATAGAAACTAGACTTAAGAGTTTTGTTTTTATCATCTATAAAATGAAAAATCTAAACATAAAAAAACTTTGTGAACTCTCTTAACTCTTGTTTGCTTGTTTGTTTGTTCATTTTACAGAACCGGGGATTGAACTCAGGCCCTTGTGCTTGCCAGGCAAGTGCTTATTCTACTGAGCTATCTCCCTGGTCCATTAGTTCTAAAATTATCAGTAGCTGGCTGGGGAAATAGTTCAGAGTCTATTCACTTGCCTGGCATGCACAGGGATCTGGGTTCAATCCCCTGTACTGCATGCCACACTGGTCCTGGCCATGGTGGCCACCAAAACTGGGCATGGTGGCACACGCCTGTAATCCCAGTGCTGAGGAGCCTGAGACAGGAGGATCACTATGAATCTGAGCTGCATAGCAAGACCTTGTACCATGTAAATAAATAAAAGATTTTTTTGAAAGTAAATAGATAAATAAAATTATCTGTAGCATCCCAATGGTGACAGTCAATTTTACTGCAAGTTGTATAATTTTTTAGAATGCCTATCACTGCCTTTCATTTGTCTTTCAAATGTTTGGAGAGTAAAAGATATGTAAGCAATCAAGACTTAGGACTATTTCTAGAATAGACACACACACAGAGAGAAGGAAAACCAAGAGAAAAAAAGGCCTGGATCAACCTGGAGAAGTCAGCAAAGGTTCCAGGAATGAGTTGGCTCAGGATGTGTTTCAAAGGATGAGGAGAAGGGCCGGCCAGATAGCTCAGCAGACTAAAGCAAGTGCAGGGGCCGGGATTTGATATCTGGCGTGCCATGCCAGTCCTGCCCCCTGCAAGTGAGACTTGGTATGGTAGTGTGCACCTGTAATCCCACTTGGGAGCCTGAAAACAGGAGGATCACTATGCATGTGATCTGTAGACCCTGTACTAAACACATTTTTTTAAAAAGATGAGTAGAAATTTACCTGGCACACAGACAGGGTGGTCTCGCCATAAGCCTTGGAAATTGCACAGGCAAAAATAAAAATAATAATAATTAAATAACACCTTTAAGATCTACAAAAGTTTTATCCTGAGAAGCAAGAAAGAGGAGAAAATCTATGATAGATCTGTCCCTCTTTTCCTTCTCTCCCTTTCTCCCTTTTTCCCATTCTCCAAATGGAAATCAAGAGATAATTATCAAAATCTACATAGACGTGCACCTACTTGAAAAACTGGCTCATCTGAGCCAACATTTTACTTCCAGAAACACAATAATTCAGAAGGATTGAAACAAACTGAACAATGTATTACTCTAAAGTTTCATTTAGCTATATGATTAATGGATGAGAACACTTGACAGCCAGTCTTAAGTTTTCTATGCAGATTTAGCTGCCATCAGTCTACTATAGGATACGGGGGTGTGCAATGGCAGGTGACATAAAACAGTCACCTCCTGATAGAGGCTGAACAGGAGCCTAAAATAAGAGGGGTTAAAATAAGGCCAAATAGAGAGGTGAAATAAGCCATGAGGGGATGGAGCAAGGCTTCAAATCAAGGTAGCCTAAGCCAACAGCCCATGCACCTCAGGATGAGGACTAACTGCTTCCCAAAAGGAAAAGCCATTCACAAAAACTAATCATTGTAAAAGTAGTTAATGCTGATACAAATGTACTGAATTTGGAAACATAGTGATCCTGGAGTTGAACATTATTTTAAATATTCTACATAAATATTTTACATAAAGGATCACAGAAACTAATTTGAGAAAAAATGTCAGAGTTCAAATTCTAATAGGTGTATGTTTCCTTAAATTATGATATTACAAAATTGTTTTTCCAGTGAAATCAATATTTGGAAGGTCATCAAAATATTTTTCATTTCACATATATTAGACTCATATCTCAAAGGAAAATCTATGTATTATCAAATGTTTTCTTATTTTAATGATTTTGTTACAGGAATATTGACATGGCCATTTCATCTGCACAATGATTCTATTATATCCATATTATTGAAGGCAGAAGAGAAATAAAAGTGCCCCACAGTGAGATCTAGAAAAGTGAGGATACCCTTGCATGCCTAAAATACACTAAACTGGATTGGGCATCTTAAAATATTCTACATGCTATTACAGAACTTCATGATAATCCCACTGAAAAGGTGATACTCAAACCTCTGAAAATTGTTTCTTTCAAAAAATAACACAGATCCAAGAGAAATATCTCACAGTGACAGACAGTATCAATATATCTATAGATAAAATGTTTGGATATTTGTGTATGTGTACAGTCAAACACTCTTGGCAGTTAAAAACTGACTTCAAAATAATCATATGCTGGTTGGTTAGAAAGGAAGTAATGATTTGCAACACATCTAACTGAGCTGTATTAAATTTTACACATAATTGGAACACAAGTCAGATACTACAGGTAAAATCAGATTGCATAAATAAACACAAATGAATTGCATTTTGTGGAAAATATTGATGAACAAGAAATTTTTTGCCACTGAAATAGAATAAGTAGGCTCTACTTAATTGTTCCTGCTGTTCAAAAAGAAACATTTGTGGAGTTTGTGAAACATAAAAGTTCAAATTATTTTTGAAGCTCCTAAAATATCTCCAAAGTGCATATCACATGAATAAATCATATTATTATAACATAGGGCAATAATAAGATTTCAGTAAAATCTCAGCGTCTTCGAGCACAATTTTTGCTATATGACAATAAGTTGGTTTCTTAGTCAGTTAGCAGAGGAGTGCTGAACACGACTTTTCATAGCAAGCACATATGGAAGCGATTGCCACTGCTTCATAAGGAGAGTGGAGAAGAAGGAGTTCTTTCATCAGCAAAGGCCATTTAAGTCTTCAAAGGGACACTTCAGATGAACCCAGAGACTCTACAGATTCACCTCAAAAGCAAACATATTAAAGTCTAGCATAGATGCCAAAATATGGCTCAGGAATTGCTACTCAAGGTCTAAGAGAAGTTTGTAACTGTGCATAGACCATAAAAGTAAAAAGAAAGCATTTCATAACTACAATGGTCAATGTTTATAGGAGATTGAATTTCTGAAAGAAATTAGCTGGTCAAACTTCAGAGAAATGATAGTGTTTCTATGTTTTTTCAAGTAAGTCCAACAGAAAGTGGTCATTACAGTTAAAATGGCCAATGCCGATTTTCTAAGAGTAAAGATGTTTACTGGAGAGGTTAATGGTTCATTTTTGTTTTTCGTAAAGTGTAGATAACATATCAATGGTTCTTAGCCTAGAGGGGTAATACCTATCATACATGTAAATATTTTTGGCTGATAAAATTACTTAGTCATTTGGCTGGCTAAATAGCTCAAGGATTAAAGTGCCTGCAAGCAGGCACAGGGACAAGGGGTTGAATCCCCAGGCCTGCCATGCCAACTCCTCCCCCGGGGCACTCTGAGATGGCAAATGAAGCTGGGCATGGTGGCACATGCTTGTAATCCCAGCTCTTGGGAGGCTGTAGACAGGCAGATCACTATAAGTCCAAACTAGCAGTGAGACCCTGAACACTCTGTAGACCCTTTCTTAAAAGTACAAAAAAAAAAAAAAATCAAAACCTTCTTTAGTCATTTAGCAAGTAGGAAGGTGAAAGGATGCTGACCAAACTGGACTATGAAGTCTCCCTCATCTTACAGAAAGGGAGACCTGTCCCAACTAAAATTCTATAGTCCAATGTATTGAATACTACAACAATCCAGGTAGTTGTATATCCCTGTAAGGAAACCACAGAATCCAAAACCAAGTTTTCAAGGCACTGTTCCTAATTGATTAGGAGCCAGTCTATCCTAACTCATATCAAAGGGAAATTTGGGCGCATCTTAATATATAAATAAGTTGTTCTTCACATGCAATACAGTATTTGAGGTATCCAAACTTTGAAGGAAGAAGTCAAACTGAAGGAATCTGATCTGGATGAAGTATAGTTTTAGAACTCAGTGTACTACATCAAACAATAGGTGTCCTCAGTTAGGGTTCCAAGAACTTAAAATTCAAGTAGGAAATGGTTATAAGAGAGAGAATAGCAGAAAAAGAACAAATTATTGGACTGCATAATTTTGCAAGTTCTTTATTTAAAATTGTAATAAAACTCTTTCAGTTTTTTAAAAATCATGTCACACTAGTTTTTGCAAAGAAATGATTTGTTTTGTATGGAAGGCACCTCCAAATCAAACACATTAAATGGCATGACAAAAAATCTAGCATGACATTTCCAACAAATACGGAACGTATTTCATATTAATTTTTTTGTTTTTAAATAACCATTTGCATATGTTACAGATTACCTGGCAGTAACATTTTCCTTATAAGCAGGTGCTAATGCTTTGAAATATTCATCACTTGATATCAGACAAAATGATTTATTTGAATGATAAGTATGAAAGGAAAGTACAATGAAAACAAACCTTGAAAAGTACCCCCAACATTTCAGGGAAATGGAAATTCCAACACACTTGCTAAAAATGCCTAAGATGTAGACAGAATTGTATGGCTTTCCATTTGACCACTCTCAGAAATACCAAATAATGAACAAGGATTGATGTCTAATCAATGACCTATCTATCAGCAACATTTGAACACTTGAACTAGCCCATTGTAACTGCACCTTACTCCACAGTATCTCATCTGCATGACTGAGACTTTCCTAGGCAGACCTCTGCTCAGAGATTATTCATTCAGATGGAGCTACCTATTGGAAGACAAGTATAAAGTTGTTTTGAAGCCATTCATTCAAATTGAAAAGGAGATATTTAATTTATTTATATGTCTTAATGATTTGTGATCTTGAGAGCATGAAGGTATCCATGTAAATCCTATCCTTGACTGGTAGGCAGGGGAGAATGATGAGTATCTAAATCAAAGAGCAAGGACTTGAACTATTTCCAAAAAAAAAAAAAACTCTCCCACTCAAAAATATCTTCTAGCAGTTGAAGGTTAGTGACTCACAGGAATAGCCCTCCAATATCCTTGAAAGGCTCAACAGTGAACAAAAATTGGTTTATATTTCCAAAAAATCCAAAAAACTTCACTTATTACTAGTTAGTCTCTTTTGACAAAAAGTCTTCAGTAGTTCCTTCTGTGTATGTGGAACCAGTAAAGTTGTTAAACTCTGCTGATCTCCTCCAAAATTTACCAGTGGTTTATTCACAAATATCATACATACAGAAGAGAAGGTCCTGTTTATTATAAATTATTATAAAAAAAGAACTCTCAAAATAGAATTCTTTTAGATGACAGAGATATATTCATGACGTCAGCCTTCATAGAATCCATACTGTGATATTGATCACTTCAGAGAATTTTTTCCAGTCTAAATAAATGTTGAAAGCCTGAAAGAATGTTTCTCTCCATGTGACTCTCCTTAGCCACACTCTACATCATCCATCACTTTCCTCTGTGGTCCCATAATCTCCTTGATCAGAAATTTGGGACACCACTGAGTTACATGATGTTACAGTACAGGTTCTTTTATGTCCTGAGTACTCACTGACCTTTAAGGGCTAGGGCCACAATGTTGGGTATCTTTGTAGCCCTTCTTTTTCTCTAATTTTTTGGTCTGCAAACTTAAGTTGTTAACCCTCTCCAGAAGAGAAGCTTAATAGTATTATTACCCTAAAGCATAGTGTGTTGAGCTTAACATCAGTATCTGTCTGAATATCAAGCACCTTAGACATAACACAGAACAGGTATTTTCCATCAATCATTGATATGCTAAAGTTTAAATCCCTACAGAATGTGAAAAAAAAAGAAAAAGAAAAAGAAAGAAATAAAAGTAATAGTAAAAATATAAATAAACAATTACAAATTTTTACACAGAAATTTAAAAATCTAACCATATACAACATTGTAGC
>NDGM011104967.1:0-11847 GCA_002564305.1 Octomys mimax | reverse complement strand
TTTTTGCAGAACCGGGGATTGAACTCAGGCCCTTGCTCTTCCTAGGGAAGCGCTTATTCCACTAAGCCATCTCCCTAGCCCCAAACACGGTCTAATAAATAAAAAAAAATTTAAATACATAAAATTGAGGTCACCAAAAAAAAAAAGCATATGTGGCAGGCATTTAGGGTCTTGTTCTAGTCTTGTTTTTGGGATTGAACTCAGGACCTTGCATGTGCCAGGCAGTCACTTATGCCACTGCACTGTCTCTGTGTCCCCTCGTTCTGTTCTAGCTCTGTATGAGCGGCACCTAACGAGCTCGGGTGGAGTTGGCACCTCCCTCCCTCCCCTCTGTCCAGCTCTAGGAAATTACTCTGAATGGGAAACAAACATTATACATACTGGCCAGTTATAAGATTGCAAAAGAAATCTCAACATATTTTAAATAATCCATATTATATTAATCACTGTTGCTAATGAACACAATACAACTAAATTCAAAACCAATAGTTAAAAGCATTTTAATTCGTATTTGAAAATTTTACATTTAAAACATTTTTTTCTATTTATTTATTATTGGATACAGGGTCTCACTGTGCAGTTCTGGCTCATAGGGATTCTTCTGTCCCAGCATCCCCAGTGCTGGGATTACAGGAGTGTACCACACATCCAGTTTTGGGCCTGGCACAGCATGCAGTACTGAAGATGGAACCCAGGTGAGTTCTTAAGCTTACCGGGCAGGTTCTTAGGCTGCTAAGCTACCTCCCCAGCCCAGTTTTACAATTTATTGCCAAATAAATCAAGGTTAAATGAGAAAGGGCCTGAGAGGTAGCTCAGTGGACTAAGTGCCTGCTTAGGCAAGCACAGGTCCTGGGATGCCATCCCCAACACCACATGCAGCGCCGGCCCCACCCCTGGGCACACCGAGTGAGCCACTGAGACTGGGCATGCAGGGCGCACGCCTGTAATCCCAGTGGTAGGGAGGCTGAAAACAGGAGGATCACTATGAGAGACCCTGTGTCAAATACATAAATTAAAGGAGAAATCATACTCACTTAAAACTGAACAATGAAGTGCTACTAATTGGATTAGATGAGGTGAAGCTGCAGAGATATTTAGAGAAAAATCTGCAGGATCAATGCATTTAAAGTGTTTATTGAGAAAGAAGTAACAATAAGGAAGCTGCCAGGCACCATGGTGCATGCCTATAATCCCAGCATTCTGGAGGCTGAGGCAGGAGGATCGCTTGAGTTTGAGGCCAGCCTGGGGTACAGAGTGAGACTGTGTTGAAGGAAAGGAAAAAGGAAAGCAGAAATATAAACTGGGCATGGCGGTAAAGGCTGAGGCAAAAGGATCGCAAATTCCAGCCCAGCCTGAGTAATTTAATAACTTAATGAGACCCTTTGTAGAAGTAAAAAGGGCTGGGAATGTAGCTCAGTGTGAAGGCTCTGGGTTCAATCTCCAGTACCACAAAGACAGGAAGAGAGGGAGAGAAGGAGGAAGGAGAAGGCAAGGGACAAGAAGAGAAAAAAAGAAAAGAAAAAAAATGCAACCCAGGAACAGTGGTACAAACCTGTAGAACCAGCTGTGCAGGAGGCTGAGGCAGGAAGATGCCTTGAGCCCAGGAGTTCAAGACCAGAGTAGGCAGCATATTGGAACCCTGTCTTTTCAAACAAATGAACAAAAGTAAACAGGATGAACTTTATTGTATTTAATATGTATGTTAATAAACCTACCTAAAACAGATACATCTAATAAGCTGCACAAACCTTTGTGAGATTGAAAAGAAAGGGGAGAGGGACAGGGAGAGGGATAGGGAGAGAGTCACACAAGTAACAGTTTTAGGAATTTAGAAATATAAAAAGGGACATGATTATAGCTAACAAATCTTCTAAAAATCAAAACAACACTTTGAGCTATTTGATACCAATTTGAATTTGAAAAATTTATTAAAAAGCTGGGCATGGTGGCACACACCTACAGGAGGCTGAGGCAGGAGGTTGCTGCAAGTTTGAGGCCAGCCTGGGCTACTCGAGGCCAGCCTGAACTACATAGTGAGATTCTTGATTCAAAAAAAAAAAAACCTTAAAAAGGAAAATATTGCCCAAATTATCTTAATAAACTGAAAAATCTAAGCCAATAATCACTCAATAAACTGAACTTGTAATCAAAAGTCTCCCATCAAGACGCCAGGCTCACTTAGCTGTGTAGGGCAGTGTGCCCAGACAGTTCATCATGAAACAAATGCTGCCACCGCTTTCACAGAACTAAAACGGGAGCGCTACGTCTACGAAGTTAGCATGAGTAAACAAGGGCAGGAAAAGGAGATGTGTTCACTTGGGAGCATAAATGTCTAAATGAAATGCAGGATTTTAGAACTGCAACATAGGGGCTGGTTCTCATAGATAGACTCCAGAAGAATCTAACAACAACAAATTCTACCAATATTCAAAATAATACAATATATCAGTATATTACAGAAAATGTGAGGGCCAGCCGAACAGCTCAGCGGATTAAAGTGCCTGCAAGCAGGTGCAGGGGTGGGGGTTTGATCCCTGGGCCTGCCACGCCGGCCCCATCCCCAGGGGATGCTGACAGGCGATTGAGACTGGGCATGGTCACGCATGCCTGTAATCCCAGCTCCTGGGAGGCTGTAAACAGGAGAATCACTACAAGTCTGATCTAGTAGTGAGACCCTGAACACCCTATAGACTGTCGATTAGGCCTAGGATTTTCACACTGGGCTGTAGCCCTGATCTTTTTTTTGAGACAGGATCTCCTTGAATTGCCAGTTTATTTGGCTGTTTTATGGACCCTCCTGCCTCAGCCTTCTAGAGTACTGAGATCACATGCATTCACCCCATACCTGATTCAAAACATTTTTTTCCCCAAATAAACCAAAACCAAAACCAAGCCAGGCAGTGGTGCAGCCCTGTCATTCCAATACTTGGGAGGCTAAGGCAGGAGGATCACCATGAGTTCCAGGCCAGCCTGGGTTACATAGTGAGAGCAAGGCCGGCCTACACTGCACAGCAAGACCCAGGCTTGTCTCGCTGCTCCAGCAACCTGACACTGGCCTGGCCACTCAAAAGTCAGCAGTCCACTGCACCACCCCTCACACACAGCGGGTCCTCTAGAAGGGTGTCACTGCAGGCCACCACTGTTCCGTGGTGCCCAGCGCAGGATCCCACACTCCGCAGGATCTTAGGAAGAGGACCGACCTGACGGTTCCTTTGGTTCCTTTCCGTCTGCAGATGAAGCCGCACAGGCCAGCAGCCCCTGCTCTCCACCAGGCGTGGGCTGCCAGACACGATACCTTTATGGATGCTTAAAAGGCATTTGCTGCAAATTAAACTCTGATCCATAATTAGGAACAGTGAGGGACAAAAGGAAGCCCTTTGCCGTGCCTGTGCCTACGTGCCCGCACGCTTGAAGACAGGCTTTCTGGGTCCTTGATTGCAACCCTCCGTCAGGAGGCCGTGAGGGGCTTGTCCTGGAGGTCGCCTTGTGCTGAGCTCCCGGGGTGCAGAGGCTCTGGGCTTTTATTCTGCCTCAGTGGCATCAGCCAGCGGGAGCCGATCTACCCTTAACAATCTTGCTTGTTTGCAGTGCTCGACATTTATTATTTCTATAACATTTATAGGTTTTCTGGGTGATTTTCCTACTTTTGCCTGTGCCTGGCTGGGGCCATGCACATCTGAGGGCAGCTGGCGCAGTGGGCTGGGTGAGGCCTCATCCGGGCCACCTTACCCCGGCAAATGGCCACCTGCTCGACACCCTCCACAGGACAGGCTGGGCACATTCTTGCAGCTCCCCCCGGAAATGAGGAATTACTTGGAAAATAGAGCTTTTGCAAGTGTAATCATAGGTTGAGCCGAGGTCAACTGGGTGGGGCCGGGTCTAATCCAATAACCATTTCTTGAAGAGGAAACCAGGGGCCGGCGAGATAGCTCAGCAGACAGGGTATGGTGGCACATGCCTGTAAAACCAGCCCCCGGGCCTGGGCCTCCCCTCGCTCACACTAGATGGCGCCAAAGGGCGGAACAAGCCAAGAAGGGGACCCGGGTGGCCGCGCAAGGCCTGCGTGCAGGATTTAGCGCCACTCTCCTGGGGCGGGCGCGCGGGCTGGCGGGTGGGCTGGGGGGAATTGGGAGGGAAACGGGGGGAGGGGAGACGGCGGGGAGAGCAGGGCGAGGATGCAGCGCCCGGGCTTTCGCGCTGCGAAGGACCCTCCGAGCCTGGACGCCTGGGACGGCTTCTCCGCGGCCCCGCCAGGCCTACTTTGCAAGAACAGGAGCATCTGTCCCTTCGCCACCGCCCTGCGCCTGCGCGTCCGCGCTGAGAGGCCCCCACGGGCACCCGGGGCTCATGGTTCATCACGCGCTCTCCAGTCGCTGGGCGTCAAAACAGACCAGAGGGGCTGGCGAAGAACGTGCTTCAGCCCAGTGCTAGCCGGGCCGGGAGGACTGGGTCCCTCACATCGGGCCACGGGGAGCACTGGGTGTTTCCGTGGTGGACTTTGCCTGGTTGCCAGGGGCGCCGCCCTCTGGCCCCAGGTTCCCTACGTCCTTCTTCCACTCAAGTTAGGCTCCGGTCACCACTGAGCCCTCCTTCCCCAGGTCCTGGTCTCAGGCCCGGCTGGCTCAGCGCCTGCAGGCTCCCCTCCGATGCACTTCCTGCGGTCCTCCTTCCTTCTGGCCCGGGAACCTCAGTGTTTCCTCTGTGTTTTAGGCACCTGTGCCTCTCTGGGCCGAAATACCAGCACCCACAGCTGAAGGGGAGAGGCTTATTTGGTTTGCCTGTTAAGTGACAATGCACGCCCCCTGCTGGCTCAGAGACGGAAACAGCAACAGCCGATGGAAGGACACATAGAAGCAGTTGCTCACCCAGCACAAGGAAGCTGAGGCAGGAGGGTCGCCGTGAATTGGAGGCCAGCCTGGGCTACATAGATGAGCTCAAGATCAGCCTGGGCCACACAGCGAGACCTTGTCTTAACAAGACAAAAAAGAAGAAAGCTGCTTAACCCACTGCTGTTGGGAAGTAGGGAGAAAAGGGAGGAGCAGAGACGAGGACACACCCATGCCCCAACCTCCCCTGGCCAGGCTCCGTGCTTCCTAACAGCACGATCAGCCTTGAACTGACCAACGGACTGGTCCACTGGGAAGTGCAGTGCTCCCCACCCCCGCCGCTGCACGCATGCGCCTTTCTGAGACATTTAAATCTGGGCCAAAACAGTCTCTGTATAGTCACAATCTGAATACAAGGCTCTGACATATGGATCTGAGCCAGAGAACACATACACGCAGAATCTAGTCTATAACACCGAAGAGCTCAACAATAATTTTTCTTTTCTCGAGCAAGGTAGGTGGAAATGGCAGGTACTATTGATTGATCTCAAACTCCCACGGGGCGCCGTGTGTCCCTTCCGTCTTGACAAAACATCAGATAAATACTCCGTATTCATTATGAATATTCCTTCTGTGTCTAGGCAGAGTGCATTTTTGCCTTTTTATGCATATAATTTTAATTTAATTTGTTTATTGAACAGGTTACATTCATTTGCTTCAAAATTCTGAAGTCTAAAAGGGTGTGGAGGATGGACCCCTCGCTCCAAATTGCATCGGGGGCATCACAGATGAGCAAAAGCATGCAGAGGCCCCCGACCCTTGTTTCCTTTTTGGAGAATGATTACAGCATGCTCGGCACCTGGCTTTTTTCATACAAAAAGTGATTCTACAGATAGGCCAGGAGCTGCTTTTCCTTTCTTCCTTCCTGTGTCCGTTTTATATTTAGATGAATCTTCTGAATTTAACCAGCCAGGCCTGATGATGATGTGTTACCTTTTGCTTTGTTAAACAATTATAAGGAACAATTTATAACCTATGAGTAAAGCCTCATTTTCTTTATTCATTAGAACGAATAACTTAAAACTAGGAAATTTTCCTCCTAGTAGAATGCTATGATTTGAATGGGTGCAGCCCTCCAAAATCCTTCTGGGGAACTTTGCCCCCAAGGTGACAGCATCAGAAGGCTGGGTCTTTGAGCTATGCTCAGGCTCAGCTCCTCAGGGGTGCACCCTGGTGAGTGCGAGTCGTTCCCTTGTAAAGATGAGGTCCCTGTTCGACCCTCTGTCTCCTGCAGCTGCCACATGAGAGTGCAGCAGAGGTGCCGAGTTTAGGACTCCATCAGACACTGGTGTGCCAGTGCCCTGCTCTGGGACCCATGGACCTCCGGACTCTTGAGAATTTCTGCTATTGATAAATTACCCAGTCCAAGACTGTGTGTTAGGGCCGCAGGCACGGACTGAGACGGAGAATTGCCAGGTCAAGAATATATTGTAATGTTTTTAATTGAAGCAAATCACTTTTGTTTTAATTTTTTTATGTAATTGGTTGTTGCAAGGTCTCACTACGCAGCTCAGACTCGTAGTGATCCTCCTGTTTTTAGCCTCCCCAGTTCTGGAATTACAGGTGTGCGCCACCACGCCCAGTCTCCATTACTGGCTCAGTGCGCCCAGGGGCGCAGCCGGTGTGGCATGCCGTGCCAGGAATCAAACCCTGGCCCTTGTGCTTACCTAAGCAAGCCTTTAGTCTGCTGACCTATCTCACTTGCCCTTCTGTGTCTCTTTATATCTTTGGACTCCTTTAGAATAGAGCAGTTCCTCAGTCTTCTCCAGATTTTCCTGACCTTGACATTTTGGAGCTCACAAGCCAGTTTTTCTATACATATCGCTGTTTGGGTTTGTCTAATTTTTTTTGTGTGTGAGTAGATTTGGGTTGCATTTCCACAGAAATATCATGAAAACAGTGCTGGGTTTTCTCCCTGCATCTGATTAAATAGCTCAGTTTGGTGTTGTCCCCTCAATTAAATGATGCCTGCCAGCTTCTACATTGTGAAGTTTACCTACACAGACTCAGTTTCCTACCTTGGTCAATGGATTTTGTCACTGTTAGCATGGAGGCCCATGTTCTCCAATGTGGCCAGCAGCAGCTCTTCTGAGTGGGATTTCTGTGGACACATGGCCATCATGCTGTGGGCGCTTTCTGGCTTTCTGCTACAACACAGTTCAGGCGCATTTATTTCCTTGGCTCCCTTCCTGAGCTCTGAAAATTCATTTCTCCAAGGAGCTCTGGTTTCTTTCAGTGGATGACAGTATTTAAAGTGACAATCTGAACACTTGGTGTGCCTGATGCTCTTGGGTGGCAGGCTTTCAAGCCCTCTGGGAGAAGCTTGGTGCTGTCTGGATGTGCGCTTGCGCGCATGTGTATTTCTGTTTTCTGGATCAACTTATCTATATTGAAACCTAAGGGTCACACCACTGGATCTGATTCCAATCTGACATGGCGGGGTTGTTTGTTGTGGGTGGGTTGGATTGGGGTTTTCTCCCCTTTCTGAATCTGTAAGTCTCCTCTCTGCCCCCATCTACATGCCCCTGGGAATGCTCAGTAAGGTGCAGGGAAGAGGGTGACAGATCGCCATGTGACTTTGATGGTGACCACCAGCCAGCCTGCCCTCCATAGAGATGCTCCTGTTCACACATCCACTAATTTCAAGCCTGTCCTTTTGCCAATCTGATAGATGGAAAATATTATTTCTGATGTGTCAAGGTCTATAGTTATAAGACAGCTTGAATGCCTCTGTAACAAATATGGACACTTGACAGGGAAAGAATGCTGCAGGGGGCTCTAACTACTCTTCCTCATACCAAGGGTTGGTTTGTGACACTGGGACAGCCGCCTGCCTGTTGCTCACAAACTTAGCTTCAGTAGTGGTGTCCCTTCTGTCACTGCTCCAAAGCACCAGGAAGGCAGCCTGTCCTGAGCAGGTCCTAAGGCCTCTGACTGTATTCTCTGTAGTCAAGAGGCAGGTGCTGGCCAGTGGTGACCAGGGAGAGCTGGCTCAGTGCCATGCTGGTGGAGAACAGACTCCCCCACAGGGAGCTTCTGTGAGCTTGACAATTCTCAAGTTTCCTTCTCGGGATTAGAACAACTGTGCAGAGTCTGACCAAAGAAAGGCAATTCTAGTTTGAGCAGATCTTAACTTTAGGTATTAAGTTGAAATTGCTCATAACTGACCTTTTAAAAAAAAAAAATTGGCAAAATTGGCAATTTCTTATGGCTCCTAATTTTAGATGTCACCATTTTTGCTTCTGGGAGTTTCTGTACCCAGAAAAGTCCTCTTTTCCCTACTTTACCACACAGGCCTTGGTTTGCTTCTCTATCAGTAATATTGAAACACAATTCAGCCTTTTAAGACCCACAGGGAACAGCACCTTCCCTAAGGGCTCTTCATTGACCCCTCCAAAGAAATGAACTTTTATTCACTCCCCAGGTACTTGGCTGTCAATACAGGTTTTTGTTTTTATTTTTTAAAGCTGTGCACAAGTTTTAAGTTACTGCTTATCTTTCTTTTCTATTAGACTGCAAATGCCTTGAAGAAAGACTGAAGTTTCATAGCAGGCTTTGTGCTTTGCGTAAACAGATTGTGGTTTGTCCAATGAACTAACAGACAAAGGCACTGGAAAAAAAAAAAAGAAGAAGAAGAAGTAAATGAGTGAGGCAGAAGTATTTTTTTAAATTTTTTTATTTTTTGGTATTGGGGATCAAACTCCGGACTCTTGCCAGGTGGGTGCTTATGCCACTGAGCTCTCTTTCCGGACTGAGGCAGGAGTTTTTGACTGTGGGCATTCCTGGAGAGGCACTGTGTGCCTTCCTTCTGGTGCCCCCAGGGGTTCAGTGGTTGGCCCAGAGCTTGCTCCCCCTGGGCAGTGTCACTGCGGGATGTCCACCCTTGCTAAACTCTCCCTGAGCCAGCCGAGAGCCACAGAATCATCTTCCGGCCCAGACACAGCAAGGCTAGGCTACCCAGACAGGCAGCTCGGGACAGGTCTATATTGTGAAATTTCCTCTTCTGGGGACGCTGTGGTATCAAAGGACATCTAAAATGTCAGGCATTCACAGTCCTGCATGTGGGTGGGGAAGTTCCCGGTTCCTGCAAAGTCCCTCCATCACAGCTTGGAGGAAGGGCCCAAGCCCAGCATGGGAACATGTCCAGTCTCACTCCACATTCACAATTTGATGGAACTGGGTGTAGGGGCTGAGAGAGGAAAGCCCGGCAAGTCCTAGAGTGGGAGACCCCGAGGTGGGGCCAGAAGAGCTGGGAATCCGGAGCATTCTTGGTGCAGTCCCTCCCTTCTGAGTGAAGCCCAGGTGCACAGCAGAACCCACCAGGCCCAGAACCCATCCTGGGGGAGGGGCAGTACTGTCAGGCACCCAGGACGAGGGCAGGGCTCGAAGCGGGTTGGCACCCTGTCCTTGGCATTCCAGGGAGGGGTCCTTGGGTGAGACGGCAGGCAAGACACAGGCAGTGCTGGGGAAGACCCTTCCAGAAGTAGGGACCAGGAAGCTAGGGAAGACAGGTGGCGCATATGAGCAGTGAGCTGAAGAGCAGGGAAGGGCTGGGCGTTTAGGGTGGCACCTGGAATAGAACCCTGCTTGGGTGAATGTTCTACACCTATGTAGCCTTGGGCTACAGCAGAACCTCCGACTTTTACCTGTACAATGGAGCATGGTAGGAGAGGATATTTCTCTTTCAGAATGTCTGAGTTCATTCAGGAAGCTGAGGCAGGCGGATCGCTGTGAGTCTGAGGCCAGTCTGGGCTACAAAGTGAGTTAGTACAAGGCCAGCCTGAAGTGTGTAGCAAGAGACCCTATCTCAGAGACATCAACACAAGAATGGTTGAGTTGACTGAATAAAATACTATCTTTAAACACCTTACCCAGCCTTGTGAAGCACGACAAATGCCCTACAACAGCTCACGCTGCCTGCCTAGACCACTGTTCAGCAGTCGCCTCTTGTCCTGAGGACAGATTTGAGACCCGTATCATGGGCCTTCCTGGAAGCAGGTGCCAGCTCCTGCTCTGGGCTAAGGCACCCAGATTCTCCATCTGGCCCATCTTCCCAGCCAAAGCAGGAGGAAGCGGAGGGCCTTCCCTTCCAGCTAGGCATTCCTTCCCAGGGTCTCCACTCCTGCCTCTGGCTGCCAAGGTATAAGGAGCAGCCGCAGTTCCTGCCTCTCTCGTGCTCCTGGAGCAGCAGAAGCTGACACCAGCAGCACAGGGGACAGAGGCAGCACCCCCCAGCACCCCTCCCCCCCAGCCCTTCACTCCCTAGCACAGACTGCAGACAAGCCTCAGCCCCCACCAGAGAGCACTCTGGGAAGACAAAAGCATCAAACTCAAACAGGTATGAGACCGCGGAGACTGCTCCATGCCAGGCTCACTCTGCTGCTGCCTGCCTGAGTCCTGTCTGAAGCAACCAGCAGGGAGTAAAGAGTTAGTTCCCAGCTCCAGGGGAGTCAGAGTGTCTGCTGAGTGCCTCCTAGAACTGGTCTGGGGAATCACCCTGAAGCATCCTTCCAGCCCCTCCAGCTCCTCCGCAACAACACAAGTTGGGTCGAAAGCTGGGTGGGAGGAGAGGGTGGTAAGCCATGTGTCAGAGGTGACCTGTTGGGATGTGGGACACACACCAAGCTGGGACAAGGGGATAGCCTGCAGCCACACAGAGCAGGGCTCTGAGGACCTGCAGCCAAGTGTCTTTCCTGTTCTGAACCCTGCAGTGAGACTGAGGTACATGTCAGGAGAGAAAATGACGTCCTGGAAGCCACAAGGAGGCCAGCCACCAGCTGCATGCCGTGGTTTCCCACCAGGATTTGCTTCTTACCTCCCCAGGAAGCCTGCATGGTTACGGGTGGTGTTCTCCAGAGCAGCAGCCAGGACACTGGCCTGGGACACAGCCATGGCTGACCCCCAATCTCCATCATTTCAGAGCTGTGTGGCCACAGCACACAGCGGCAGTTCACGGTTTGGGGCCCGTGTCTTCACCTGCAGGACTGGTGTTGCTCACAGGCCCCGCCATGCAGCTGCCACAACTGCAGGGGGCAGCAAAGGCCAGAAGCCTGGAGCACTCCTGGGTCCCATTGCTGGGGTGCATGTGCATTTGCGTGTGTACTTTGAACTGGGAAGGAAAACCACTCTTTTCACTTTGCATCTCAAACTTGGACTTAACACTCAAGGTACCTTTTTTGTGAAGAATAACCACACATTTTTAAAACTTCAAAAGAAATGAAAAGAAAGTTAATGAACCACTGGTGTGGCTTTCTAGCCTTACACTGTCACTGCTGCTAAGGTCCTCTGCCCTGGCTTACTCTGCTCTGCTCTGCAAGAGGCACCTTCAGTATTGGGGACAGCCAGGGGTTTCACACTGAGCCAACACCCTCTTCCAGATTTTTTTTCCTCTCAAGATTAGGCCTTGCTGAGTCATTAGATCATGAGGGCTGGGCTCAGACTTGCAATCCTCCACCTGGCCTCCCACCAAGCTGGGAATACAGGCGAGCACTACAGCACCACACCCACCTGGGTGCCTGCTGTGCTCTGGCACCCACACGGGCGGCATCCTGCCTGACCTTGCTGCCTGATTCTTCACACTGCAGCTGGCAAGCCTCTGCCCCCCAGGGCACCCTCTGACAGCTCATGTGCCACGCTTATCTAGGTTGGGTCACTGACGGCACTGCAGCACTCCTTACCCTCCCAGCACGTCCCACACTCTTTCCAGGCCCAACCAGAACAACCACCTCCCAGAGGCCAGCACTGTGTGAGCTCCTGACCAAGCAAAGAGGCAACAATTTCCACAGATGTTTTTCTTGTCTTTGTGAGATAGGGTCTTGCTGTGCAGCTCAGGCTGGCCTTAAACTCACTTTGTTACTTTCAGCGATTCTCCTGCCTCAGCCTCCCGAGTGCTGGGATTACAGACATGCACCACCACACCTGGCCAAGGATGCTCTTGTCTTTTTTTTTTTTTTTTTTTTTT
>NDGM011104952.1:0-39264 GCA_002564305.1 Octomys mimax | reverse complement strand
CCCAGCAGCCCAGCTGTGCGCTGCCGACTCAGGCACGTCCCGAAGGCCCAGTGAGCTACAAGCCGTAATAGGAGAGCTCCTCTTATCTCTCCTTTTTCTCTCCATTATTTAGAACAAAATGAAATGAGATAAAACACAAATGTTGAACTTGAAACACACGCTCGCATTCTGCTTTGACAGCAAGTCACTCAGCGTCCTGTCGGTGCGGCCGTGAGCTCCTCCTCATGTTAAGTCTATGGGTTGCCTTTGCACGCAGGATGAGAGCCAGAGTACGAGCACATTCGTGTGTGCCTCGCCCGCCGCCTCCTGCTACACTAGGTATATGCGTTGCTGTTCCGCCGCGTGTGTGATTCCCGCATTGTGCGCTCGGAGTCATCACTGTACATGTTCTCCGAAGCTAAAATCCACCCGTGGACGAAGAGGTGTGAAAACCAAGAAGAGGACACTGCCTGTGAGCCCCGCTCGGGGACACATCCGCCGAGGACAGCGCGAGCCTCAGAAGGCTGCGTGTGCCGACGGACCGGAACACACTGCGAGTGTCCCGTGTTCACCCAGAGAGATGGCTTTTAGA
The DNA here is from genome assembly GCA_002564305.1 of Octomys mimax. NCBI lineage: Eukaryota > Metazoa > Chordata > Mammalia > Rodentia > Octodontidae > Octomys > Octomys mimax. The sequence goes on along the minus strand of NDGM011104952.1, from coordinate 38,693 downwards.
ACGGTATCCACATATATTCATAAAATAGAAACAGAAAAATGCTAAGGAGGAAAATTGCGAATAGCCGTCATTCCGCTTACCATCACTTGACACATTTCGCTCAGGGAATGCTGTATGTACACATATTTTTATTCTCTGCATATAATATATTTTCTGTATCACATAGTATGGCAGAAGCATTTTCCTCACCACCACAATCTCTCCAATTATGATTTTGAGTGGTCAGTATCTCTCTTCTTTGAAAGAGGAAGAATACCAAAAAATGCGAAAGCATGAAGACAAAAACTAAGCAATGTAGAACAATAAAATGGTGCAGAATTTCATAATAAGTAGAGAAATTTAACTGTTGGTGGGAATGCATACTGGTATGACCATTATGGAAATCAGTGTGGAGACGCTAGGATCGGAGCTTCCATTCATACCAGCCAGTCCCCTCCTCTGGTATTTTTCCAGAAGACCTGAAGTCATCGTACCACAGCCGTGTATGTGCATCCGTGTTTATAGCGGCACAATCTGTCATAGCTAAATGTTGAAACAACCCAAATGCCCATCAACTGAGGAACAAATAAAAATGATATGGTATTTTTGCATAATAGAGTACTACTCCATTGTAGAACAGATAAATTTGAGACTTTTGTAGACAAATGGATGCAACGAGAGACTTCATTGGTTAGTGAAGTGAATCAGACGCACCCATGCAAATGTTGTGTTGTCTTGCCAGCATGAGCACCTGAAAGAGTGAATGAAATCTGAAAGGTACAATAAAAAAGAATATAAATTTAGCAATGGTCATTATATTACTTATTATTATCATCAAATTTGTTGCTCAGATTACCAGATATAGGCATGCAAGATTGATCAATGTTAATTGAAAGGTTAATTTTTAAACTCTGTCATGGTCATGCATGTCTGTGTATATAATAAGGAATAAGCCACAAATATAATATCACAGTTTTTACAGGCTTAGCCATCTGCAGTGGGCTTCTAGAATCATGAGAGAAACTATTAAAAAGTATGTTTTAAAAGATATGAAATGAGCAAAGTACACAGAGAGTGGAAGATCATAATTAAGCCAATAAGGGCTCAAACACATACCGAGTCAGGCACAATTCAACACATCGGTGCTGCCACATTTGTCAGGGCTCAGGCAAAAGGGATTCAAGCTCGGTCCCACCGGGGGACCGCATCAGGGCCCTGTCATTAATTATTGGAGCTGGGAACACAGTTGAGCAGCCACTGTAGCTTTGACCCACAGGCACTCAAAAGAAAGAAAGAAAAAAAAAGAAAATAAAGGGGGGGCACAGTCAGAGAAAGCTGTATTCAGCCAACAACAAGGAAATCTGATCTTACGTGGTTTTTGTACACTTAACCAATTTGTTAACAAAGGGATAATGAACACATAATTTGAATAATTCAAAAATGTTCTAGAGGGCAAAATCACGTGAGCTCAGAATTCCTGTAGCATCTGTAAGAACAAAATTGTAGTGGGGAGATTGGCACTCCATGCAAGGCTATAATAAGAGAATCAAGTAACAAATGTGAAGATTAGTGCCTGGAACAACCTGTGGGGAGTTCCTGGTGTGGGGTTCTGTCCTGGGTTCTGACAGATTAAGGACACAGGCACAGCAGGACCCCCCAGAGTCGATCACCAAAGCAGTTGGGGGGGGGACGGGGGAAGGGAGAGCAGGGCTCCGCCATCCTGCTGGAGCCTGCCGCAGTACGGCTGTTCTCAGTCCATGACCCAGCTCCAGATGGCCCAGGGGATGCTAGCAGTGTCCCTTCCCATCACCAGTGTACCTTTGGGGGTGGTACCTGTTAGGACTTTTGGTGCAGAAGAGAGACAACAAAAGAGGCCTTTATTGAGGACACAGAGAAACACACAAATGTGGCTGGGATCCTCTGACCTGAGACAAGGGAGCTGGGATTGTATGGGCCTTTGCTGAAGGTGGAGTGTAAGGGGCGGGCTTAGTGATGCACAAGGAACTAATTAGAGCTTCCCACACATTTGGAAAGGTAAGAGGAAGGAGGAAGTGGTCATTGGGAAGGTAATCTATTGTCTTCTGGGATTCAGCCATGTTGAATCCACGCCATTATGACTCAACGATTCGGACGCAGGCTGGAAAATATCAATAGTTCCATTGTGGAGACCTTCTCTCCAGCCACGCTTGTCTGCCAGCTTCCTCAACTGTGGCTCCTGCCCTCAGAAAATACTCAGTTGTCTGCTGGTTCTGCAGGCTGCTGGAAACCAGCTCTGTCTAGTGCTCCTGACTCTGCTGACTCATGGGGCCTCCCTGCTCCTTTCTTCTGGGCTGATCTGCTTCAGTCCATGTGGCTACCTTGGAACCAGGGAATGCCCGTTGTTTCTCCTTACTTATCAAAGTGATGTGTTCCACTGGGAGAACCTGGCCCCTTGGCACTCTGTCCATTCTTGGCTTCTTCCATGTGTGTACAGTGAGCTTCATTCAGTCCTGGAAGCTGCAGATCTTCACAAAATCTCTGCACTAACAATATGTAAAGTTAGCATTCTGACAGAAGTGTACTCTGAGGATTCTGCTTTTGGTACATTCTGGAAGTGTGTGTGTGTGTGTGTGTGTGTGTGTGTGTGACGGGGGTGAGTGGTGGCCAGAGAGATCATGAAGCAAAGGAAGAGGATAGATAGCACTTAGCTAGATCCACAAAAAAAGACCAGAAACAACTCTTGCAAAACATTAGAAAGATGGTGATTTCTACAATTATCATCTCAAAAAAGAACCTCACTGATTATTCTTCATTTATGTAGAGCTCTTTAGAATAAATTTCAAAACCTCAGACAAGTACATTTTATCTATGATAATGTCTCTTCTCAGGAAATGAAAGAATTACTCAGATAAATCCTACAATATCAAATGTTTCAGCCTCAGTAATAAATTTAAGCTTTTGATGCCTTTAAGTGTCCCAACAGTGGCCTGCGCTTGTGTCTCTAGATAAGAGGGACCCTTCTATGACAGGTCTTTGAAATGTGGAGAGCGCTGATGTGTAACCAACTTCTCTCATGCAGAATTGAGATCAAAGCCGTCTAGGAACGGTGGGCTGTCAGAGCTCAAAGAGCCAGCCCCGCCATCCACGGAAAGCCTTCACTTTTAAATGAAGAAAATGAAGCCAAAAGGTTAGGAAACACCTCTGGCGACAGTTTACTGAATTACTGGTAGATACATGGATATTTTATCCAAAATTCTAGTTTTTGGTTTGCTTCCAGTTTTGGAGAATAATGTCCCATTCTGAAAATATCACAACCTTAGGTGCCAGAAGAGGACACATTATAAATTTAGAGCAAGGAACCAACATGCTTTAGTATTGTCCTAATTAAGTTTTAAAATCTTAAGTTCACTGGAGGACCCTATTTGACCAGGAGTTCCAAGGTAGAAAGCACTTTGCAAAGAAATTTCTATCACTTAAAGGGAGTACTATTTTAACAAACTCCTGAAAATGTGGAGATGGCTGTGAATATTTTTGGAGTATATATGCATATATTTCTGCTCCTATATGACAATGGGAGTTAAAGAAGCAGAGTTAAAGAAGCAAGAGCTCTCTGAAGGGACAGTGGGATTTTGCTGGCATCTCTATACCACTGGGCAAACCACCTGTCCTCTCCTCAAGCTGCGCCGCTGCCCACCGTCATCCCCTGCACACCTGGTCATCCTCACTTTTCCAGAACTGCCCGCCCATACCACAGTATTGGAATCATAAGCACTTCCCTTATGTGTCTAATTAATTTCAAGGTGCCCATTCAGATTAAAAGCCACATGATGCAATTTCTTCTCTTAGCCTGAAGTATTTAGCAAGGATGCTGAGCTGTATGAGGACTGGTGTCTGGATAAATTCTTCTTCCAAATTGGTAGTTTCTCTTAAACCTGTAGTTTTTGTTATTGGCAACTGAGTTAGATAAAACTACTACAGGCAGTTAGGTAGGGACAGGCCTTCAGGAGCCCATGGAGAAGAGGTGATGCCTTACAACTGCTGGGGAGACAGGCATCTCTGCAGTGGGCCAGATTTCAAGATGAAAGATGCGACAAATGCACTTACATAATTCCTAAAGACAAACCTCAAGGATTGATATTTTAAATAGGATGGATCATTTTGAAGAAGTCAGGAAGAACCACTAGCCCAACTTCCTACAGGCAAAGCCTCTGTTCTGTATTCAGGACCCCTTTCTATGCGACTTGCTCTCCCATTTGATCCTGATTTAATCTTGTAATCTTGTTGGTTGACCATAGTTTTGTCCTGCCTCATGCCTACTTTGTGATTTCCTGTTTTTTCCGTCATGAACCTGCCTCACATCCTGCATTTGCTCTATAAAAAGGTTTACAACATCTTCTGTCTATTGAACAGTAGCTTTCTTTCCATCAATAAATATATTATACTCTTAGCCTCCATCATTAATACAATTTATTCTTCAGTTTTAGAGAACATGCACTTGTACCAGACATCTAGCAGGGTGGGAATTTCTTTCCCCTATTCCATTTTGACCCTGATGTCAGCAGAGCAATTACGCTTTATTTCATTGCAAGAGGTAATCTAGAGATTTGAAGTATAGGAAAGCATTGTGTATATGCGATTACTATGCTATTTTACATAAAAGACTTGAGTGTCCAAGGATTTTAGTATCTGCAAAGCTGTGACCCTGCTTATTTTCATAAACTTTTCCTCTCATTCTACCTGATGGCAAAATCCTAACCTGTTGGTACTTTCACCTCTACTCCTCCATTTTTGGAAAATAGAAGCAAAAACCATACCCAAAGCTATGCATTCCAGAGAAGGCATAAGTACATTTATTTTCTTATAAGAAATCATCAACATGCAGCACCAAGTCCTTCATTTGTGTATCTGTCAGGCATTGCCCTAACTATAGTATTGTGTAACTATAACTTACAATAATATTTTGAAGAAAACACCTTCTAAAACTCCAATAATCACATAAAACCCAAGCTTCATTGAGTGTGAACACTGTTGGGAACTGTGCACCCAGGAGCCCAGCGCTGTTCCAGGCCTAAGCGCTTCCTCGCTTGCTGACTGTGGTTCACACAGGTTGCCCTCTGAGATTGCTCTGGGTCCGCTGCAGTTGTGCCCAAGCCAGATCAGAGTTGTGGGCCTGTTTTTCCAGGACTGGCTGTTGAGCTCCTAGGTTAGCTATGGGATCTCTAATTTCAAATTAGCTTGGTTCCACCTGAATCCAATTTGTCTGCGATAAGGAAAAGATGAGATGCTAAGTGCAGCGGGGCTCCACAGCGGGGCTGGGGGAGCGAGCAGCAGAGAGTGGGAGGGGTCTAGTGCACACGGACCCGCTTCAAACAGTAGAGCGTAGGCCCAGTGCAGGGCAGTCTGGTAAAAGTAACAGAACACGGTGTATAATGTGAAAATTTAAAGTCTTTCCAACAGTTATATTAAAATGATATATGTTTTAGTTTATTCAACTGTAGAATTCAATGCAGTTCAAAATCTCTTATGAAAATGACATAGCTCTCTTCCTTTTAGAACTAAATCCAAATTCTAAAGCATACTTCAAGCTTGAGTTATAGGTTTTGCGAGTTGTTTTAGGGCTAACTGATCTATTTTTACAGAAAATGTAACAAATGAGATCAATTGCAAAAATTATATGGGGCTAAAATTTTTCACTGAGCTTTCAACTATTTGTTAGTGTTTTTACTCCCCTTAAGTTGTTGGAAAGAGGTTAATAATTCCTATTCAAATTGGAAAATTCAGCATAAGTCTAACAAATTTGAAAAACTATCATATTTCTTATCCCAAAGGGTATAAACTTAATTAATCTATTTTGACAAATTTCTTTTTATAATATTCACTTTCCTCAAGTAAGTGTCACCACAGTGAGGTGAAGAATGCACTCTAAAGTTCCATTGCTTATTTATTATTATAAAATAAATACAAACAGAACTTTGTTGAATATACACACTGTTAACGCATAAGCAGTGTATGTTCAAGACTGAACATATTTTGTGGCAATATTTTACTGAATTTCTAATGTGTATTTGTATACCAAGCAGCATTAAACCTGAATAGGTCAAATATGGGAATATTAAACACACATGAATACAACACTTAATTTCTGTAAAAGAAAAGCAACACACACAAGCAAAGTAATTCTTTGTGAAAAAGAAGTTCAAAGCTTAACTACAAAAATTCAACTATCTCCTTAAACAGGAAACATAAGGAAGTCACTAATATAACACGCAGGAAAGCAGATGGACTGGTGAGTAGAATACGCAGACCCAGGTCATTACTCAAAAACCTAGTGAAACTTTCCCTGTACAGAAGACTATAAAGCTTACATTGCAACACTGCCATAGGCATTGGCCTACTTGTATAAGATTTGTAGTTAAAAGAGCATCACGCATAATACAGCTTTTTAATGTAGTTAGTGCAGGTTCTACAGGGTCTCACTATGCAAATAGACTCATCATGATCCTCCTGTTTTCAGCCTCCCAAGCACTGGGATTATAGGCGTGTGTGAGCACGCCCAGTCTCAATCACCATCTCAGCATGCCCCAGGTGTGGGGCCAGCACTGAATGCCAGGGATCAAACTCCAGTCCCTGCGTCTGCCTGTGCAGGTGCTTTAATCCACCGAGCTATCTGCCTGGATCTACAGCTTTTTAAAATTCTATCAAAATAGTAAAGATAGTATCAGTAAAACTAGTAGATTAAGGAATTCCCAAGGCCTATCCATCCATGAAATAATGGATGATCTGGTGAAAATTATCACATGATGTATTTTGGAATTTTACAATCATTTAAAAATTTTATAAATAATAATAGATGCTTAGTAAATGAATAAGAATCTGAATTTCACTAAGAGTAGTCTTTTTCCACTCCTTTCTCGCCAGTTCTACCATAAGCCTCAATAGTGACAGTCATATTCCTGGTGCCAGTAGCCTATAAAATAGCCAGCGTGGTCCTCATCCTCAAAGAATGTCCATCAGTCGTTTTGATCTTTCAGAATCCTCGAGTGATCAGCTCAGGATGCACCTATGTTCATTCAAAGACTTCTCCAGCTGGGGTGGTTTCCTAGGAGTTATTTATTTGAAAGAGTTAAAGGCAAATATATTTGCCACAGTCCCCTGCAGCATGTGATAACAATTAAAATAGCATTAGACAGATCAAAGAAAAGGACAAAAGACAGTACAGGAAAAGATCCACGCAAGGGTGAGGGCTATCAAATTATCATGTGCTCCAGGGGATTTAAGAACACTGGATGCTGCCTAAGAAAAGACCGAAGGAGACCAAAGACCTCATCTGTTTGTAGTCTTCCGACTACTCAGGCAGAAATGAAGTCTATGCAAAGCTGTGAAATACTTGGATAAGCACTGAAGAAATGTTTGACATGCACACAGACTAAAAAGACAGAGACAAAGTATGGTTTGGTGGTTTTTTTAATTTTGGGGGGTGAAGTTCATTTGGTTCATTTCTATTCAAAGCATTCCCAAGGACTGGCCAGATAGCTCAGTGGACTGAAGCACTTGCTTAGATAGGTACAGGGACCAGGGCTCCATCCACAGTGTGCGGTGGGCATGGAACCCTGAGGTGGTGACTGAGACTGGGTGTGGTGACACACACCTGCAATCCCAGTGCTTTGGTGGCTGAAAACAGGAGAATCACTATGAGTCTAATCTGCGCAGTGAGACCCTGTAGACCCTGTACTAAAATATGTTTTAAAAAAAGTTTAAAAATCCAAAGCATTTCCAGTTGTTAGTTGGCTGACTAACTGCTGAGCTACAGAAATAGTGGCAAGCAGTACGCAGTATGAAATATTAGCCTTCAAGCTTCACCAGCCACACATACATCAACCTCCACCACAAATGCATAACAACAAGCACTATGGAAATAAGACAATTTTCAGAGTATCACATAATAATCGGTATTATAAATTTTAATTAAAAATAAGATGCACAAGATGACAAAGAACAGCATGCATAAGGTAAAGAAGAAAGAACAGACACTGTCCCTGAGGAATGGAGACTTACGGGCTTTCCTTTAAAATGTATTATTGTGTCAACTGTCTCAAAGGCCAAAGAGCTAAAGAAAACCATGCACAAAAATCCCTAGAGAGAACCTACAGAACAATGTTTCAGTAGGTACAAACCACCAAGAAAGAGACAGAAATTACGAGAGCAATCAAATACTAACTCTAGAGGTAAAAAAATAAAGTTAAAAATCTACTAGATTTTAATATCAGATTGAAAAGCTTTGTCAATCTTGATGGTAAATCAAATGAGGAAAAATAAATGAAATTATGCTCAGCACAGACAACACGATTAAGTGAAAACTTAAAAGAATAAACAACAATTTTTGAAATTCTCGAAACTACTAACCAAATGAATGAAGTTTGGTGGATGGAAGGTTAATATATAAAAATCACTCACATTTTTATCCATCAATGCTTTAAAAATACATTTTTAAGTTAAAGACACAATACCATCTGTGCTAGCACCCAAGCATAAAACACATAGGTGTAAATCTAACAAACGAGGGACATGATATACGTGAAGTCAAGAATCTCTGATGAAAAAAAAATCAGTGAACTAAGTGAGTGATGAGAATATCCACGTGCATTGAGGGAAAGATTAAATATTGCAAGTTTCTCCTGACTTTCAGATTCAATGCAATTTCAACCCAAATTGAAACAAGTTATTTTATAAATGAATGCTAAAAGCATCTGGAGAGAAACAAGACCCTGAATATCTAGCACTACGTTAAAGGAGAACAGAATTGCGTGAACGGCGGCACCAAACTTCAAGTCTTCTTATAATCCAGACTGTAGAACTGCTGACACAGCAGATCAGTGGGAGAAAATAAAGTCATGAGACGGGCCCGCAAAATGTAATCAACTGCTGATATTTGGTGAAAGAGCAATCCGTAAATGCCTTCTTCTGGACTTCCAAGTGACTTGAACAGGCAGACACGTGGAATTGGGATTTATCGTGCTCCTTCATGTGCTTTGCTTTAGCAACCCAGAATCTTTCAAATGTTGGCCTCACATTCTTCCTTAGGGAGCTCAGAGGAAGGGTGTGTGGAAGGGTGTGGAGGAGAGACAGAACTTTCTGTGTGCTATGAAATGCGTGGAGCACAGCCCCGGCCAGCCTTACCGGAGCGCGGTCCAGTGTCCTCCAGAGGCTGAGGTGCCTCTTCCAGCTGGTCTGGACTCACTGGCTGAGACGGCTTGTTTTCTGTCCTGAGAGACTTGGCCATGACTTTGTGCCTATCTGCCAAGGAACACCATTCCTCTCCACTGCCATGATTCTCTGCTTCTCTTCCCACTCTGCATCTCAAAATGCTCTCTCTCCTACTCAGGAAACTCGTTGTCATAGTTGATCCTCCCCACTGAGTTACTAGGCAAGGATTCTGGAACTATGCAGATTTTCTATGGAGGAAATATGTTCTTTAAATTATAGAGCCCAGAGTCCATCGCCCAACTGCCATCAACTTAGAAGAGCTGCATTCTGTTTCAGCAAGCAGTGGGATGAAGCGGGTGTTGAAAAGCCCGTCTCTGGGTCAGATGATCCCCAGGGCATGGTGTCTGGGCAGGACAAGTGCGGCTGACTGCTCTGTGCAGTGCGGGCTAGTGCAACACAGAACTGGATACTTGCAGAGGAGGAGCTGAGAATGCAACAGAAGTGACAGCAGATGTCCAGCTGAACTCTCCTTACCATTAAGAACTTAGGGGTTGAGGATATGGAAAGTGGTAGAGTGCTCCCCTAGCCTGACAGGTGCAGGGCTCCATTTATAGCACCAAAACCAAAAGAGACACCTGCATTCTGAAACTTTAACTTTTATCCATCATTGACCTGTGCTTCCATCAGGTTTATAAGGAAATGGCTAGGTGTCAGGGTAATAGTGTCCCTTAGTTATTGCAGACTGACCAGATCCACAATCTCACAAGTGAGTGGATGGCAACGGATAAATAAGAGACAAATGATATGATTCCAGGGTTCTAGGAGGATCAAAACTCTCTCACAGAATTCGAGCTTCTGTCAGGGCTAAGACCCAGACCTTCTCTGTGTGACTTGTATTTATTTAGTTATCAGAACAAGGAGAGAAGTCCTTAAGAAGGGTGGGAACCCCTCAAGGACTTCTCCAAGTAAGGTATTAAATTAATCTGTCCAGAAGTGTGTTGCCTGAGGCTAGTCTTTATTTAGGTGAGGTGGTGTCCTTGGCTGTGATCTTGGCTTATCCCTTGAGGCTTCCAGCTTCACCGGCATTATAGGCCTCAGTAGAGACCAGGAGCTCACACAGGTTCACTTACTGCAAGTCCACTGCCCATCTCCAGACAAGGAGCCTTGGCCTTGGACAGGCTCACAAGGGAACATGGAAAACTGACTGGTTACCTATGTCCTGCTCAGAGCTCTTCTTAGTGTTCTCCATCAATTCTTCCTTCTTATTTTTGTTGTTGTGGCAGCTGAAACCCGGCTAGCACTGTTGGGTTCATGTCCCTTCTAGCAGACTAAGAACAGCAGCAAAAGGCACAAACTTGTTAATATGATGGGTTCACTACCAAGTCCATGATAGTTCTCTTGGCATCATACTTCACAACTGGTTTGAAAATCTCATCTCTCTACAGCCACGTGGTCCAGGACGGCATCCATAGTGATGTTTTATAACCAATTACGAATTCTCTTCACATGCATCCTGGTAGTAGGAAGCTAGCTATTTATTTTTGGTTTCATTTGTACTATTGCTTAGAGATTGGTAGTCTCTAGGCAAGAATAATCAATTTTTGAAGAAATTAATACTACTATGGCATAGTTTTATACATCCTGTGGTTACACTTTTCTTCTAGATGTTCAAGACTGAGTTAAATTTTTTTTTTTTTTTGCGGTACTGGAGATCAAACTCAGGACCTTGTGCTTGCCAAGGAGGCACTTAAGCCACTGAGCTATGTCCCCAGCCCTTCCAAGTTAAAAAATGAGACCAAAATTAACTGAAGTTAACTGCTTGCTATCTATCAAGGTCAGTTAGGTCTCCTCAGGATTTACTTTGGACCCTGTAGAGTGTCTCTCAGTTCTTCTGTTGGTGTCAGCCCTCTTGACGAGTCAGAGGATTGATTTCTCTGACAGCTTGGGATCTTTTTGTCTCCTTGTGACTCCTTAGGCACACTGTACATGGTAGAATCACTTTCCTCTGTGCTCTGATAAACTCTTTGATCAGAAGATCAGGGACTCAACTGACCACGGCCTCATCCTAGGTCTTCATTGATCTCAGAGTGGTAGGGCCAAAATACTGGGTATCCTCTTAGCCCATGGACCTTTCTAACTTTTGGTCTCCAAACATCAGTTGTTGAACATTCAGAAGAGGAGGCGAAAGACATTACATTGTAGTGGGAATAGTGAACTTAGTTATCAAAATTCAGGGGCTAGGGAGATGGCTCAGTGGAATAAGTGCTTTCTTGGCAAGCGCAAGGATGTGAGTTCAATCCCCGGTTCCACAAAAAGAAAAAAAAAAAAATCAATCTGAGTATTGAGCACCTTGAAATATAAAGTATAGCCAGAGAACTGGTATTTCTTTCCTAAAATGGATTTTGTAGTAGCTGAATCCCTGTAGAATGTTAACAGATAACAGCTATATAGTTTTGTAGAGAAAATTTTAAATAAAAAGTATACATCATATTGTAATGTAGCAGGCATGATGACATTTTTGAAACACATTTAAGTCTCCATCTTGGAATAAAATAACCTGGTAGGATGTTATTGAAGAAATTTGTGACATTGAGGTGTTCAGTTTCTAACCACCTCTAACTGTAGTGGCACATGCATACCACACATATCACATTTATTTTTGTTTAAAAAATTATCATTTGACTGAGGACTTCATGTTGGTCTGAAAAGAACTTGTTACAAATATATGAAGCACAAAAGAAAGACATGCCTATCACTATAAACAATCCCAATATTCCATGTAGAATACTGCACATCTGGAATGTATGAATACATTTAATACACCACTAGATCAGCAACAGCAAATTATCATTATTTTGTTACTTAATTTACTTTTGTAGCAAAAACAACTTTTAATCAGAAAACCTTAGAGTCTTTTTTTTGTTTTTGAAAACTTAACCTTTTGATGATGACCTATGTAAATATATCTGACTAATATATTTTGAACAATGTTCACTGGGGTGTCACCAATAATGCCATGGAGATCATTAGGGCTCCCCATTAAAGAACAAAGACTGGAAGAATGTTTCCCAGCAGCTGTTTCCATATTCATCAACAAGAGCCTTGTCTAATAGTTCCTCCTCACCCTAAGGGATTTTTGTTTAATTATGTCAACAAAATTTGGATAACTCATGAAAACAGAATATCAGTACTTAACATACTAACTTTGAACAATGAGAGACTCTCAAGGCATCATACATAAACAACAATATGCATGATATTTATAAAACCAATTTTGACATTATTTTTACCAGATGGCAAACTTGGTGGAAGCATACCCTTAATTTTAGATGACATTCATTGATAAGCCAAATTAAATTATAAACAAAAGCTTCAAAAATGCAAAAATACATAAAGAAGAAAAAAATTATTGAACTCACATAAGGCAGCTGTTTATAGATTGGACAGAGAGACAAATAAACATGCACACGCACACAAGACAATTTGATTATAAAATCAGAGTGTACTCTAATATATTTTTGGCCAATTTGAACTATAATAATTTTTACAAATTTTAAGTTTGTAATTATAAGATTAGTTAGAACTTTTGTGTAGGTCCATTAGCAGAGATCTTTTATAAGAAGAATTTGGAAAAAATTAAAACTTTTTATCTAATTTAGGGCCACTCATATGTGGGTAATGATAAATGTCAAGTGGAGAATCTGCCCAAGTAATGGGTCGAAATAATGACGGATTAGGAACATAAGTCCAATACTCTGCTCCTGAAACAGGTATTATTCTTAGGATAGTGCCCACAGAGCTGTTTAGGCTACAAAGATTTTCAGGGGCTGGTGGTAACTTTGCTGTCTCGTTGGCAGGTCCCTAGGTGTGAGCCTTGTCAGACCAGGCAGTCCTCTTGGGGCCTCAGGTCATCAGAGCCATCATGTAGGACAGCCTGCAGCATTGATAATGTCTCCTACCAAGGGCACACCTCATGGATCCATCAGCTGTTGGGATACATGCATAACCTCTTCCCTACGTTATTCCTCAACTGGTCCTTCCCATTTCCCTGTGTTGATGTCCTCTCAACACACATGGGCTCTATGTTGGCCTTCATTATGGGGTGATGACATTATGAAGTTCTGCAGGGGTCAATGTATTGTCCGTAGTTGGATATCAAAAGGTTAGAGTAAGAAATGGCTAAATCCAAATCTAACCATGCTTGCGTGGATAACTGTATTCCTTCTTTTTGTTTTTATAATTAAGTTTTAGGAGACAGGTCTGAATGAGACTGTCTAGATGCGTAAAATGGAATCGTAAAAGTGATTAATGTATCAGCTTTTTTATTCCCATATGGTAATAATCCAGGTAAATTAGAATGAGACCTGATGTGATCAATATAAAAGGATGCTGTTCAATTATGAATTGCCTTTTGTAGCTAAGAAATGAATTAAATAGAGGTGATCTGAAGTTGACCATAGCACGGTGCCATCAAGCCTCAGAGTAAGGCAGACTGCACAGGCTGAATCGCTGGTTGTGTTAATAGGTTTGGAGTTTAATTGTCGCAGAACAAGTAACAGCAGCAATTTCAGACCTTTGTGCCGAAAGTGCTGGAGACTCTATTACCTGTTGGTGATCCTTACTCTGAAAGGCAGCCTTTCCCTTTGATGAATAACCAGTAAAATAGACTACTGCATCGGAAATTGGTTCAAATTTAGAAATTTTTGGAATAATACATAAATGCTTGAGAAAAAAAATTGAAAGATAGGACCACTGGGAAAATGATTACCAATTTGTTCTATAAAACCTGCAGATGCAGGGCCTGCCCATTAGCTCAGTTGTTTAGGTGCCCGCTGAAACAAAGCAGTCAGGCTCACGATGCTGTGGTTCAATCCCCAGATCCTCAAGCCAAACCAGACCTGCCCTGAAGGCATCTCAAGGTCGCCAAAAAACCAAATACCACAACAAACAAACAAACAAACAAACTGCAAATGCTACTTGTCGATATAGAACCTGTAGCAGAGTCAAATATTGATTTAAATCAATAAGCAGGATTGCAGTGTGATCAATACCAGAGCGGTTTGGATCTTATCCTCCCATCATGTCAACCTTGGAAATTTGTTCTACTTAAATGTGTGATTTTGGTTAACTGATTAGAAAGGTGAAGCCACTTGATAGGTCAAATTTATTTAACATAAAAGCTTCCTACAAGGCCTGTGGGAAAATGAGGAGTATTTAACATGTAAAAGACAAGAAGGTGATTTATATTTATTCTAAAAACTGGATGCTGTTGTAATATTTTTTCAACCAAAGTTAGTTCCTTTTGGGCCTCAGCAAATAAATTCCGAGGGGAATCAATAGCTGGATCTCCCTGTAAAGTGTGATATAAATGTTATAATCGATAAGTAGCAATACTCAATTTTGGCCTTATCCAATTTATGTCTCCTAACAACTATTAAAAATATCTTAGAGTTTTTAAATGATCTTGATGAATTTGTACCTTTTGTGGCCTCACTGCCCTGTTAAGTCACTAGCGTTCCCAGGTAATGAAAAAGACTGGAAAACTGTACAATGGCCAGGGCAGTGCAGAGATCAAAGGATTTGGAGTCTCGTTTTGTGTCTGCAAGGAGGTCACACAGTTGGGTTTCTTTTTTAATTTGGAGCTCCCAGTAAAATATCATCCTTATAATGAATTGTGTAAACAGAAGTTGGGCTTGTCTGACTCTGTAAGGCCTGCAGTACTGAGAAAGGGCGAGCACAAAATCAGACAGTTTTGTACCTTGTAGTAATGTGACCCATTCATGTCAACACTTTGGCTCTTTAAAGATTAAACTGGGTACAGAAAAAGCAAACTGCAGTCTATCTGCAAGAGAAGAGGAATGCTAACAAAGCAATCTTTTAAATCAATTATGGTGAGAGGCCACTCTCGGAACTGCAGTTGGGTTTTGCAATCCTGGTTGCAGTCCCCTCATAGGAAGCAGGCAAACATTTACAGCTCTTAAATCTTCCAAAAACCTCCATTTGCTAGATTTGTTTGGAGTAACAGACAGGAGTATTCCAAGGACTGAACTTCCTAAGTGTCCTAACTGGAATTGTTCGTCAACTAACTTGTGTAGTTGGATGAGTTTCTCTCTCTTAAGGGTCCACTGATCCATCCAGACAGACTCCTCAGCTTTCCATTGTAAAGGCAGAGCTGTTTTCTGGGAAAAGCATCGGTGGCTTTGTTAACAAAAACCTGTTGCTATATGACACCATGCCTGCCATTCTTAGTTATAGACCTTACAGGCTCTTGGATTTCCTGTAAGTTCTTTCCTAGACTTCTGTCCTTTAGATATCCCATGTTAATCACTACTTATCTAATTTTAGGATTTGAATCTACTTGTTTTATTTTCAGAATTAGAATTTGTTTAAAGTTAGGATCAGAATTATTAGTCAATATTGTTTTACTTTTGTAAGAAATCCCTTCCCCACAAATTGACCAGAATAGTCATGTATGATGAAAAGTAGCCCCCTTGCTGACCTAAAGGCGAAGAGGAGGCAGTGCGTAGCACCTGCAGGATGGATCCCAGTCCTACCAAGGGGTAGGGACCCTGTGCGCTGGCCACTTGGCAGGCCACTGTGTTAATACAAGGACAGACATGTCTGTGCCAGGGTCTGTTAGTCCTTCAAAGCATTTTCCACTGATCATTATAAGACATGTAGGCCTGATTTTAGTCACTTTGTGTGGAAAAATAAATTTCTCTCTTTGTGGTCTTGTTCTGAGGGTTTTGGACCCTCATGAGCTGTCTTTATTTAAGAAAAGAAGGTTTATCTAAATGTAACAAAACCAATTGTGTCCCATTTTCTCTCTTCTCAAGGACCCAGAGATTCACAGCACATGGAAAACTTTGTGTCTCCTCTAGACAGTCACCATCAATCCCACTGGGCACAAAAGTTGTTCCTTTTAAGTTTAGATCAACCTTTCTCAATACAAGACCAACTGTTCCCTCTGGGGGAGGACCCCAAACTCCCTTTGGGAATCTGGGTAGGCTTACTGCCCCCAGTAAGGGTACTTCTACAAGCTGCAGGAAGTTCTAATCCTGCACTTTGTATTGTTCCCCTGGTGAGGGAATTTGTACCTCTCTGGGGATCCACCTTTGAGGCTGGTGCTAAATCTGCTGGAGTGTTTGCACTGGATAAGGCCAACTGACATTCTGACTCACAGGGTACACTTCCTCCATCGTTTGGCTAGCCTGAGGAAAGGCCCTCATCTTGTTTTTTGTTTTTTGTTTTTCTTTGAGAAATCTGTTCTGTCCTTCTGGATTTTAGAATGATAGTGTCTGGCCCAATGTCTTTCTTTTTGATACCTCAGGCAGGATCCAGGTGTGGGGCCCTGACCTTGCATGCCAGAGGTATTGTTCCCTGAACCTTCTGAAGTCACAGCAACTGTCCCATCAGATCCAGCAAGAACGCTATGAGTCTTCTAACATGGCCCATTTTTCCACAATGAAAACGGTTTATGTTACTGCCTCTTACATGAGTAAAACCAGCCACGACCTGAGCCATCACGGTTGTCTTACATGCTTCAGCTCCAGGACCCTGGAAATCTCAGATATATGTCACCAGAACACCAGGGCATTGTACAGAATCTGGAGCTGGCCTGCAGTCTCCATTAGCATTTGCGGGCACCCATTGTAGAACTAGAATTTCTGCAGCTTGCCTATCTGAAGCCTGCCTTCTGGCAGTTTCTGGCAATCTAGCTATGAGTTGGATGAAAGGCTCCTTAGCACCTAGAAGAATGTGTGAGGGGGGCTGTGCAGGGGTCCTGGCCTCTGCAGCATTGCCCACTCCCCTTTGAGTACATCTGCTGATTTTGAATATAGCTTTGCAGGCTGTTGGAGCCAATCTCTAAGGAGTGCTCCTCATTTATTTCCAGATGTGGATTAGGATTTGTTCTGTTTCTAGGAGCCTGCTCCAAAGCAACACTTTTAAAGTGCACAGCAAAATGAGGAAATGGAACGGGAGACAAGCACGTTTGTATTAGATGCCTGATATCATACTATGTCAATTGATAGGTATCAAAAACAGACTGTAACAACACTTGGCATAAATGGTTTTGGACCTCATTATTAGCAACACTTTATTTAAGTTTTTAGCGTCTCAATTTCAGAAGGCAAGTGAGAAGCAATTTCCTCATTACGACTATTTCACTAGTTCCAACTGGGAAGCAAGTGGGACCGCCAGTGATTTCTCCTTTTGTGGCTGCGTGTCCCGCTAGGATCTGTAAGCTTCTAGACAGAGCCATATGGGATGCTCTTTCAGCAGGTTCCTCCCCCGCCTGGGTCTCTGCTGGGAGCGTTCAGAGGCCACTGACTGGAAGCCCTGCAATGGGCTTCAAACTGAACGCACTGGGTGCCAAGTTGAGGATGTCGCAGGCGAAATGATTTTTTCTGTACTCTGTGCCTTCTTAAGACTTTTTTTCAAGTCTTTCCCAATCACCAGTATCAACAGTGCATGTCCAAGGAAACCATGAATTGCTTTTGGCTACCTCTTGTGGCATTTTTGCGGGATATCTTTTGGCACATAAGCCCCCAAGCATTGAGGCAGACCTTGGGGCGGCTTTATGTACCTTGCTTCTCAACCGAAAGGTTTCGGCCTGTTTCACTTCCAGCAAGGACAGCTTGTTCACACTGGGAAGACCTGCGCCTGCCCCTTACAGAAAGCTGCCCTTCGCTTTCTTCTCCTGGCACACCCAGGGAAGTTTTCCCCAGTGTAGGAATCCTGCACCTCCCCGCATTGCACTCTATGTCGACTTACTTGTTCAGGCTAAAACATTATAGTTCAAGGATTTTAGCTCCCTGCTTGGTGCCAGTTATTGACTAGTACTGTGAGAAGAGGGCAGGTCCGCAATCTCCCAAACAAGCGGAAGGTGAAGGGTAAACAATATGGACAAGCGGTACGACTTCAGGACTCCAGGAAGACCAAAACCCTCTCACATAATTCAAGATTCTCTGGGGCTAAGACCCAGATCTTCTCCAAGTAGCCAGTATTTATTTAGTTATCAGAATAAGCAGGGGAGTCCTCAACAAGGTTGGACCCCTCAAGGACTTCTCCAAGTAAGGCATTAAATAAACCCACCAAGGAGTGCGATGCCTGAGGCCACCGACTCCGTCTAGTTGATGTTGGATCCAGATGCCCTTGGCTGTGACCTTGTCTTATGCTTGGAGGCTTCCTGGCTTCCTTCAGCATGGCAGGCTTCAGTAGCATCAGTGCCTCACAGAGGTTCAGGTTGAGTGAGTCTGCCACCCGTTTCCAGACCAGCCGCCTAGGCTTTGGACAGGCTCACACGTACATGTGGAAAGCCCATGGCGAACTTCAGCCCTGCTGAGAGCCACTTCGTAGTGGGCTCCATCACACACGGCTCTAGAGGAGCTCTGTGGTGCGGGAATCGGCAGGCCTGCTTTGCCCCGAGGACTCTCCGCTTGGCTGTGCGTGCTGCCCCTCCCTGCGTCCTCACATGCCTGTTCTCTGTGTGCATCCATGTCCCAGTCTCCCCCGTGTAGGAGGGCAGTGGCTACTCTGTCTGGGGTTCAGTCTTACAGCCTCGGGTTTGCTTAATCACCTCTAAAGCTGTTCCCAGATGCCGACACATCCTGGGGTGCTAAAAGCTGAGGATGTTGACAGAATTTAGGCATTTGGGCGCAACAGGATTCAGTCCTTAGCAATAATCTCATTCCCATCTGCCTCGCCTGAAGGCTTCTGGGCTCTGACACAGTTAATAACAAAGAGAGACAAGCAACCGTGAGGATCTGAGCTCGAGCTAAACTGTGATTGGTGCCTGGCGACAGTTAAAGGGCTATTAGAACATTTAAATTCATGAGAAAATAAAATGTCATACTTCGTCCATATCATAAGTTACTTTTTAAAAAGTTTTTTTTTTCTATAGTGACTGTGTAGAGAAGCTAGAAACCGTTTAGTCCTTCAGGGGCAACATCAACACAGGCACACAGGATAAGTCAGCTTGAAAGAGAAGAAAAAATGCCCAAAATTGTCCTTCGGCCTCTGGATGACGGAAGACAACAAAGTGGGCAAAGGATACTGAGTCCGAGGGAAGCTGGGGTCCGGAGAGTGAGGAAGCGTGGGGCGGCAGCGGCTGGGCTCTAGGGGAGGAGTGCGCTGCTCCAGCGAGCTGAGGCGGGGAGCTGCACTCCTGGAGGCTCTCTGGGGCGGGAGACACTCGCCCGTTCCCGCGGACACCCTGCACCCAGCATGGACTACCGGGCATCACAGCTATCTCCCATGAGCTGGTTGGGGGAAAACTCTTTCACTTGTACGTGCAACCCTAGGACACAGGGGTCCTCCTAGTGCCAAAGGCAGGGGTGTCAGCGACTGGCACAGTGAAGGTTACGATCCCAGCCGGCGTTCCACGGCTGGCACAACAGGATTCAAATGCCTAAGTTCTGTTAGAGTGACTTTAAAAATCTGCAAATTGGCGCATGGCTTGTCAATCCTGAGCACAGGGAGGTGGCCAGAGTGAGGTGCCGTGGAGGCAGAGGCACACCCTCACTGAGGCAGTCCTGCACCATAGTCCTGGGGTCCAAATCTAGACAGCAGATGGAGTCAGCCACGCCCAGGTGCAGCTTCCAGAGCTGCAGGAGGAGGGTGGACATTGCCCATGAGTGAGGGTGACATGGGAAGCAGGCAGCCAGGGTCTGGTGACAGAAAGCAGGGAAAGGGCCAGGTGAGAAGCAGAAGCAAGCAGCTGCCAGGACAGAAGACAGCCAGTCTCGGTCCTTGCCTCCCTAGCACACAGGGCAGGGCGCTGTGGGCCCCAGAGGAGGACACCGGGCCTGACTGCGTTGACAGTGACCAGGAAGGAAGGACGTCTGCAGACCAGCCTGAGGCTGAATCTTAGACAAAGCGCGGGGGCCAGAGATGCTGCTGAGCTGGCCGGCCTCTGGGACCGCGGGCTTGGGAGAAGCCCGGTGCCTCAGGCCAGCCCACCTCAAAATGGCTAAATCCCATGGCCTACTTCTTTTCTGGGGAACCCAGAACACACTCCCCTGAAGACTAGGATAGCGTCATTTCCAAAGAGCGGGGAAGAAATCAATCTGTTGATCAGATAATACAGGAAACAGGTTTAAGTGACCAACAGCAATGAAGGTCAAGAGATTCTGGTACTTTAGGGGGTAAATCGGGACTTAATAGAGGGCCCTTGACAGTACTGGGCTGCCCTTTGTAAATGGGTGACAAAGGAAGGACAGCCTTCTGAAGCTGTGAGAGGGTGTGTGCTGTTGAGTATGTGGGGGTGCATGTGGGCACCCTGCCACAGCAAGCATCCCACGGTCCCACGGGGTTCACCCGACCCAGTCACTGATGGCTCCACTAGCTCAAAGAGGTACTGTCCTGGCCACTGTCACCTTGTGGATGAGGACTGAGGCTGCAGGTGGTGCCACTTTCTGTCCAGAGGCAGAAGCCTGAGGCAGGCTTCTTCACCTGACTGCCAGTGAGTGAAGGGAAGGAGCAAGCGCGGTGAGGTGAGGGCGGGGTGTGCCCAGGTGTGTGTGTGGGGGGGGCAATCAGTCCAGCCGCGACCCACGCCCTGCTGTGTGTGTAGATGCACACTTCGCGAGGGCTGCACACAGGTCCTTGCCCTCGCCCGGCTCACTCTTCTAGCAAAGCATTGTAGTCGGGAGACCGAAGCCAGTGTCTCACCACACGTGTGCGTGCACACACACACGTCCATGCCACGCTCACACCATTCACTAAGACATCCACACGCTCTCACACACTCATCTGTGTGCATCTCACACACATTACACTCATCCAGAGGCGCACACATACACACCTGTGCGCGCACCACACACCCCCTCCACCTTCACGCAGCCTACACACACGCTCCCGGCACTTCCTCCGGAACTGACATCCTCAGCTGATACTTTTTCAAGGCCATCCACTGCTAACGAAACAGCTGAGGGCAGGCCGAGACGCTGGGTGGCCGGTGGGAGGACACGCCACCACGCACGGGGGGCTGACTAAGCTACTGATTTATTTAACTTCACTGTTACAATGGTTACTGTATCAGACAGCAACATAGCCGAAAGAAAGACAGCGACAGAAGTCTCAAGGTCCCGTCTGCTCGGGAAGCACCGCAGGCCTGGACACCCCGCCGTGTCCTCCCTCTCCACCAAGGTCAAGCCACTGCCTGGCTGTTTGGGGGTAAGGCGAGAAAGGCCCCCGCACCAGCCCCGCTGCTGGCCAAGCGCTTCTCCGCGTCCCCACCACTGCGCACCCGGCTGGTGGTCAGGGTCATATGATGCGCGTCAGGGTCACGCAAGGCGCCCCAGGGCCCCACGGAGATCGTGTGCGTGAGAAGAGGCGACCCTGCTCCTGCCAGAAGGCCGTGTTGGCAGTGGGACAGCGAGGGCTGCTCCTCCGCGTCCCCGCTGGAAGGAGGCGAGGCCTTCTCCGCGGGCTGCGAGGCGCGTCCCGGTGGGCGCGGGCTCCGGGGCCTGGGGATGAGGCCAGCGGGCTGCGCCTGGGAGGGCCCGCGCGGTGGCCTGTGAGCTGGGTTCCAGCGGGTGCTCCTGAACCTGGAGGGCTGCGGGTCTGTGTGCGCGGCCACCTCGCGGTGGCTCAGCCCTGCTGGCTGGAGAGATGCAGGCTTGCTGTTAGGGGTTCTTGGAGGTTACATTAAAACTTGGACTTTTTCACGAATGAGTTTCTCCCATGTTTCACTGGCCTCATCTGCAAATCTGGGAAAAAGGCAGCAATTTTTTTTGTATATCAATGAATTTCTTTTGAAATACCCTATATAATAACTAGGGACCAGCGTGCCTTTCAGAGGCAACTCTAGCGATCCTTTCCACTGAGCACAACTGGCTAGAGCTCCTGTCCTGTGCGCGGCGAACTGGTGGAGCCTGGAGCTAAGGCTCCAACGCCGGGCTCCCGCCAACGCCCTCCCCTCTGGGAGAGGCCCGGGGGGCTCGCAGTGCGCGGTGGCGCTTGCATCCAGGGCTGGCAAGAGCGCTCGAGACGCCAGCATGGAAAGCGCTACCTTCCCAAAGGAGCCCGAATTCTCCTTCACCAAGACCAAGGGCATTCGCGGTATTTGAAGTATCGGGGCCTAATGAAGACAATGATGCTGGAGCAGCAGAGACGATCCCAGCGCCCACGCTTGCCGCAACGGGGAATGGCGCGACGGCGCCCGAGCGCGACTGGGAGCCCCGGCTCTCCTGGTCTTGATCCTGTACGATGTGATTTTCAATATTTCTACATTTTAAAATAATATTTTTTGTTTTCCTTGCAAGATAAGCATTACTCCCCAAACTGAAAGGGTGGATCTATTGTGTGCCACCTCACCCTTCCCTCAGTCCTCTGAGGACAAAAAGCAACTTCTGGTTTTTGTTTGTGTTGTGTTGCTCTGCCTAATGTTTCTCTAATTTATTGTAGTACCACTGAAATGAGCAAGTGAAGGATTGGAATTGCAATTTACTTTTGTATTATTTGTGAAAGATTTTTTTTAGTTCTTTATATGTTCTAGATATAAGTGTAATATCCAATAAATATATGAATACATTTTCAAAAAAGAGAATAGATCTGTTGATTAATTTAAACTGTTTTTAACAGGAAACCATGGTGCTTGCATATTGATAGATACCCTTCTACGGACACACGCAACGCACCTCAGCGTCCAAACTTCTTCATATGTATTATTTTCTCCAAGTACAATTATCCATGAACCAAAACTGTATGACGTGCACAATTTCCCTCATTATTTAAGATGGTTTCACTTTTAGACCCAATCATTAGCTAAAGATGAGGTGCTGCTGCCCTCTAGTGGTAATTCTTGGAATTTGCGTATTTACCGTTCTTTGGATGTTTTACACACACAGCACCACTGTCTTAGAAGACAACACACAAAACTTAAACTCACAACAAAAACGAAGAACTCGTCGTGTCTGCGACACGAGTCGCAGTGATCGAGGAGTCCGGATCCCTGACACTTGGTACTCAAATCTGCCTGTCCCTGAAGTCTGTTTTCACGGCCCACTTCCCCGACTCAGCAGTGTTTTCCTGCTGTAGTGTGGGACTGTTCGTGGAGGGCTAGCAACCACAGGCGCAGCGGCAGACAGAAACACCAAAGATCCAGCCGTGCCGAGGGGGCAGACTTATTATCTATCTATTTATATAGGCCGGTTCAGCCTGCCCTGAGGGCCGCGATGTTGCAGCGCGTGGCGCCCGGGATAGAACCGCGGTGCCCTGTGCCGGCCTAAGCAGGCACTTTAGACCACTGAGCTACCTCGCCGGCCAGAAATTGAGAGCATCTACTGTTCTATTATTATTGTTGTTGTTGTTTTGGGTGCCGAGGATCGAACTCAGGACTTTGTTCCTGTCAGTCAGGTCTCATGCCGCTGAGCTATATCCCCAACCCAAGGCAGATTTATTTAACGTCCACGGGCAGTGACCTCAAGAAACCCCGCGGGCGTGAAGACCCGAGGGCGAGGCCTCGTGGGGCCTGCAAGCAGGCAGCAGAGCGCGTGGCTGCCTGCGGTCGGCTCCTGCAGCACGCAGCGCAGGGCCCGCCTGTGCCTCGCAGTGGCCAGCCACACGGCGCGGGCCTCTGGCCGGAGCCGAAGTCACCTAGAGGGCCCTCGGGCACCCGGCGGCAGCTGAGTTCCGGTCCCGGGCCATTCTCTGCTCCGCGAGACCTGCCTTCCTCCAAGCAACTCCGCGCAGGGCGACGTGCCCAGCAGGGGGCGGTGGGGCGCGCCAGTGCCGCTCCTGACGCCCGCGCTGCCCAGTGGAGGGATTGGGGCCATTCCAGCATGTGTTCCCAGCTCCAGCACTTCGGCCTAGGCACGGGGGCGCGGCAGGAGCGCCGAGTTTCCTGAGGCTGGAGAACTGGGGGCTTCCCCGGAGCCGCCTTCCTCCAGCCGGGGCCCCGGGTCCAGAGCAGCCCCCACGGCAGCGCTCACCCCGCGACCGCGCTGCCCGGCAGGCAGGTAAGAGGCAGCCAGCGTCCCGGCTCGCCTGCCCCTGCAGCCAGTACCTGGAGCCCTGTGGCCCACACCCTGAGAGCGCGGCCGGCTGGGACCACCTGCTGGGCAAGCAATGCGGAGAGGCCAAGGGCCCCTCTGTGGGTGCAGCGCCTCCTCGTCTGCAGCCGGAGGGAGGTGGCCTGCCTGGGAGGTGGCCGCGTTGAGGCTTCTATGGAGGGGACCCGAGCACCCAGCCTGACACGTGAAGTGCAAGCCCCGGAATATCTGTGTAAAACCATCGCTCTGCTTGTGTAAGACTGTTTAAGAAGAGATCGTTCAAGAGCTGCCAAATAGCTCAGCGGATTAAAGCGTCTGCAAGCAGGCGCAGGGTCCGAGGGTTCGATCCCCAGGCCTGCCGTGCTGGTCCTGCCCCCGGGGCGCTGGGCATGGTGGCACATGCCTGCAATCCCACCTCTTGGCAGGCTGTAAACAGGCGGATCACTACGAGTCCCATCTACTAGTGAGACCCTGAACACCTTGTAGACCCTTCCCTAAAATACAGAAAAGGAAGACAGCGTTTAGCACAATATTCCCGACTCATCATTTGTAAGTATTCTTGGAAAATTATAGCTTTCCTTGCTGAGGTGATTCTCCTAGCCTCATGAGAAAACAAGGGACGCCTTTTGCAATGTGCTCACCAGATTAAAGTTTCCACCGCACGGCCACGCGGGGGCGCTGTCTGCAAGCCGGAGCTCCGCAAAGCCCGTAGCTGGGCTGGGGCGCGCCTCCGCGCCACCGCACGAGGAAGGCGTCGCGTTCAGGTGTGCCCAGTGGCTCGAGCTGCGGGCTTGCGCACGTCAGCGTAGGGACCCAGCTTGCAACAGCTTTGTCCTCAGGCCGCAGGGCAAATCCAAACTGTGGGGACTGCGAGAGGAGGGAGAGCAAACGGTAGGTGGAGCGTCCTCTCCAGCCTGCCCTTTGCTTTCCCTTCCAGAAACGTCACGCTTAGAGCGGCAGCGCGCACACGCCGTGTTCTGCAAATCTGCCCTCATCCCCAGAGGACAGCGCTGCTGGCAGGCGCTCAGCGCACCCTTCTGTCCCTGTGCTACCCGTGAGACCGAAACTAGCCAGCTGCAGAGGGCGCAGTGGAGTTCCAGCCTGGAAGGCCTCGCCATGGTGCTGGGGTGGCCAGTCCCGACTCCACCAGGCTCCGGAATTCCGCAGGAGCCACCCAGGGGCGGGACCCACCGAGGGGCGGGACCTGTCTCCCACCCCCGCTTCTGTTCACTCAAACAAGAACTAGATGGCCTCACGTCTGCACGCTGCACTGGGGTCCGCAGAGAGCTACGGGAAGGGAACGGAGCGCCCCGTGGGAACGCGCCCGGGAGGAGGCTTGTAAGGACAGGGCGAGGCCAGCAGCCAGGGGCCCGGGACCCTCCTCCAGTGACCCCTACAGAGTGGGGTCAGAGTGCAGGGGACTCCCGAAGGAGTTGCATTATAGTTTTCCTTAGAGTATTTTAGGAAATGAGTCCACTGAAATCTCAATTAAAAAAAATAAAGGATGTACTCTCCGAAGACCAGTCTTTTTTTTTATTTTTTACTGAACATTAAAGATTCATATACAAAAGCTAACAGAGCAGTAAGTCAATAATGAAATACATACAAGGAAATCAAGTGGGAAGGACTCAGCTACAGCTTCTCAACACCGAAGCTCTACAAGCGCGGCAGCAGGAGGGGCCGGGGCCGGGCAGAGCGCTCAGCCGCGGGGCTGAGGAGGTCATGACGGAGGCGCGGCTTCGACGACTCGTTTTTCTTCCTTGGACATTGTTCAGTTAGTGGAGGGACTGGGGTGGGGTAGGAAATAAATTCATTTTCCAAAGAAAGAAAAGAATTTTGAGGCAATTAAAATTTTCCTTGGGGAAAACACTTGACCTGCTACTCTAACATACTACACGTGATTTCTATGATTACATTTGTCTCCATAAATGCAGCTTGTCCTATTTCTTACTATCAGATCATGCAGTGCTTTTCTAATTTCAGAGTAGTAGGAATTATCAAAGGCAGCTGATTTTGAATATAAATGTCCTTAGTTTCCTTTTAGTGAAAAATGTGCTCTCTCTGTGACCTTCGTTTCTTATAGTAGGTGGTCAAGTAGGAATCATGGAGCAGTTCTTAAAATATTTATCTGCTGGGAAACTCTATGAAATGACTTTCAAAGTATAAAAAACCTTGTTAGGTAACACTTGGAACAGTTAAAAATATACTTCTCTTGTTTGTGAGCTGTCAGTGTTAAGATACCCAGCGTCCAAGTGTGGAGTCGCTGTCTCCTGATTTTCTATAACGCTGTCTGCTTTACATACCGCGGGGACACGTCTGAGACACCTGAAGTTACACATACAGACATCAAGCCAATAGTACTGGTGTGTACTGTTAACATGCAAACATTTTCCTGAAGGAGAGCGCCGCCCGGGTGTGGGGAGGCCTTCTGCACCCAGCGCCCTCTGGCGCCGGGCGGCTTCCGTGGCCTGTGGGGGACAGCGGCCTACTTGGGAGAGGCAGCTCCTTTAATCACTGGCTCCCTATTCAGATACGTTGCCCAGTAAACTAAATTGAAAGTGCCGAACAAGACAGGAAACACGATTCGGGACATCTTGTCGATCTTGCTGATGCTGTTGTAAGTCTTTTTGCTCTCGGAAGCCTTCTCTTCCGAAGACTTTACAGGGACGCTGGGAGCGCTGGAGGTCCCCGCTGGGGTCTGTTCCTTTGGGATGTTCGGAGGGTGGGTCATTTTCCCAGTAGTATAAGCATTGGTTTGCTTATTTAGCTTGAGTTCACGTTCTTTTTTCTGCAAAAAATAGTAAGAATGTTAGACTATGCACGTGACATGCAGGCAATGGACTAGGCACTTTGGAGGCCTAAAATGTATCTCTTGAAGGAGTTAAAGAAAAGTCAGCTCAGCCTTGGGAGAGGGCAGCCTACCCTCTCCACGGACTTCCGAGTCTAGAAGCCCACCCTGCCAGCAGGCAGGGGCTGCGCAGCGCGGCCCACGCGACCTTCGCGCTCCCCAACAATGCAGGGTTAGGACAAGCTGAATTGGAAGGGCCGTACCCGGCAGAGCACCTTCACTTCTTTACCTTTAAGTGCATCCCTGACAGAAGACACTGCATGTGGCCAGAAGGGGACCGCCAAGCGCCTCAGAGGATTCCATACAGAAAGGGGGACGCAAGCAACCGCAAGCCGTGCGCATGGACCAGGTGCACGCTGTAGTCCCCACGCTCTGAGAGCCTAGGACAGCGGGCTCAAGCACAGCTTGGTCAAAGTGTTGACACCTGGTCCTAAAATAATCAAATAAAGAACGTGGCTCCCCACGAAGGCCCTAGGTCCAATTCCCAGTGCGGCAAAAACCAAACAAACAAAAACACCCAAAACCTATATATCACGTCCTGCCTGGAGTGGGGCATCTTTCATTCAGCATCGTGCTTGTGACAGTCACCTGTGCTCTTGACAGCACCTTTCAGAGGCGCCATCAGTCATTCACTCCTTTCAGTGGTGCGTGGCAGTTTTCGTGCCAGCATCACTTTGTCTCCTCTTGGAGGATACCTCGCTGTTTCCTACTTCACGATTATGGGTTCACAAGAATATGTGAATATTCTTGTTTGGTGGAAACATATGTTTTTATTTTTCATGGCTATGAAATGTTAGAACAGGCGAGACATTTTATCATGGGAAAATGAGAATAATGCTGACATCTGGGCAGGGGAGGCCAGAGTGGGCGGGGAGAAAGCTCAGCAAGCTTTCTGGAGGTGGATGATGTTCTCAGTCTTGACAAAGGTTTCCGGCACACAGGCATATGCTTACAGCAACGCAGCAGTCACCAGAATACTTGCACACTTTATGCTTTATGATTTTTACTTCAAGAAAATAAAACAACAAGCTAATATTACACTCTAACGATATGCGCGCTGAATTATATCATGGTAATGCTGTCATCTGGAATTTATTTTGAAATGCATCAAAAAATAAGACGGGTTGACAGGTGGGATAAGATGGATGGATGATTAAAGAGGTGACAGAGAGACAGAGACAATGTAACCACTGTGCAGTGTTTGTTGTGGGCAGGTGCTTGTTGAACAACAACAACAAAAAAAACCTTCAAACCTTGTGTGTTTTGGCAACAATCACAACCAAATGCTTTGAGAAAGTCCGTTTCATTAACAGAGAAATATAATAATTCAATCTTTGAAACAGAAAGCAGGAAGATAAGTTAAAACGTATGAGGGGAGTCGGTGGAGAGAGAGGCAGCGGCAATGCTGGTCCAGGTGCAGGGGACACGGGGAGCCTCTGGGGTCCCGGCAGAGAGGAGGGAGCGCACCTGAGGAGCAGGTGCTGTCAGCAACACCCGCCATCATGCGAGCACTGTGCCTGGCACCCCAGAGAGAGCAGGAAACAGGGCTTGGTTCTGTGGGAGGTTCCCATCCCTCGTAGTCCCCCAGGAAGGAGACACTCAGAGGATACCGTGGTCCACTGCTGTCCCGGAGGAGCTGGTTCTGGGGACCTCAGAAGATCACGACCCTTAGATAAAGTGGCAGAGTGTTTGGGTGCGTCTTTGCCCTCTTTCTGCTTGAGCATTTCCACCTGACACAGATGCCTACTGCCATGTGGAAACTGTTATCCTGGATGGGTCAGGGGACAGTGACAGCGCAAAGGCTGTAGGGTTCGGTTCCAACGGCAACCTTGATGCTCCCGTAGTTCAGTCCTGCAGATGGCTGAATCCAAGGAGGGGAACCTGCGGCTACAGGGGCCTGCAAAGGGACGGCCAGTGAGCTAGGCGCAGCACGCCTGGCCACACCCTCAGAGCCTGTGCAGATCTCCCCGTGCAGCCCTGCAGCTGTGTGGGGGCCTCTCTGCCCAGAAACACCTTTCACTGCCTGACCTTCCTTCCACTTTATCCTTTCTAGGGGTTGGCTCCTAAAAGCTACGTTTCCTACAAACTTGGAGACAGCAGCTGCTTCTGAAAATCCAGCATGAGAACCAGTGCACACAGTCTGCGTTCAGCCCTCCCTCCTTCTATTTCCAGTCACTTCATGAGCACGCGAGCAGCCCATGAGCAGGGTCACCATGCACACACGCACAGCCACCGCCCTGCAGAATCTGACGGCCTCCACCTGGCGCTGTGCAGAGGGGCTGACAGGCCTGCAGCACAGGCTCCAGGGATTGAGTCGCACATCGTGATGGAGGCGTGCTGCGGATTCCAGACAGGCAGTGCCGCAGGACAGGGGACGATCCCTCCAGCCCCTTCCTCCTGCCTCCCTCCAGTCCTCCTTCCAGACGGAGGGCGGCCAGGTCAGTAAGGGCAGTAGGCTGAGTGTGAGGGTGGCCCCTGACAGTACCAGCCGCACTGTCCACAATGTCCACAAGCGAAGTCCGGCCGCCTCTTCAGCGTCTCCCTTCACCCTGGGCTTCCCTTTCCTCCTAGATTCCCAGTCCTGGGTTGACAGCTCTCACGAATCCAGTGACTTCACAGCGGTGCTTCTGCTTCAGGCTCGGTCCTCCCTGTCACCACACAGCCACGGAGGACCAGGCCACTTCTGGCATTCACCGCTCAGCAGCACTATGCCGGTGGGTGCTGGGAAGCCTCCTGCCCCAGACAGTGCCCCTCCTCCTTCCCCACAGATATCCGGGTTTCCTGACTGCAGGATCACGCCCGCATACTGCGGGTCAGCGTCCTCCCGGCCCGAGAACGCCTTCTCCCTGCCCATGTTTTCCTACCGCGCACTGTTGTCCAGTCTACTCAGATCACTCCTGTCTTCCCAACTTTCTGAAGCACCCCAAATGGGCTCCGTGTGCTTCAAGCATCAGACACTGCGGGAGGCACCTCGACTTGAGGCTTGCATTTTCCTGAAGAAGCAGTTCAGGTTGGGACCCTGTGCCACCTTTTCTGCCTCAACCGCTCCTTGGGCTCAGGTCACACTGAGCACCCCACAAACAGTTCTTCCCAACACAGTGATATGCCCTATGACCGTTCCTGCACACAGCTTAAGGGAGCTGGATCACCTGGTGGGCTGGGTGGGCTCGGCTGGGGGACCGCATCCAGTGGGCCCTGTCTTCCCTTCGTGACACGAGTGCCACCCTGCAGAGGATGCACTGCACAGCAAAGTGGAAAATGGATGTGCAGGAAAGGGACCTGTGTGGCTAAAACCCTGACAAGTCGCCCCTGAACAGAAGTCATTCTTGCAGAAATTACAGCCTGGCATATAAACATGCTTGAGCCACTTGCACAACAGCAGCCCTGTGGGTGAATGAACCTGGGGACTGAAAATAAGTTACACGAGTGAGCTGCTGCAGTTAAGAACCTGCGGTGCTCCAACTGGAAGGGGAGGGATCCTTCTGGGGGAGAAGACTTGTCTCGGATGTGGACGTGGGATCAGGCACGTTTGCTCCATCAAGGGGACCAAAAGGAAAAAGGGGGAGGAAAATAAAGCCAGCACCTTGATCTTGGCCGCTTCCAAAGCTTTTTTGCCGTCCCAAGCCCAGCCTCGCTTTGTGAAATAGTTGACTGTGGCAAACTCAATCAGCGCGGAGAAGACGAAGGCGTAGCACACGGCGATGAACCAGTCCATGGCGGTGGCGTAAGCCACTTTGGGCAGGGAGTTGCGTGCGCTGATGCTGAGCGTCGTCATGGTCAGCACTGTGGTCACCCCTGCGAGGGCAAAAGGGAGGAGCGGAGAGTAGGGGCGGGCGGGAGAGCCCCGGGTCCCCGCACGACAGCACTATGGGGAATGGACAGACACAGAAGGGGCTACTTGAACCCAGCCTGGCAGATGTCTGTGGCCTCTGAGGAAATGTGGCAGTGGCCACAAAGGAAGATCCGTTTTCTCGGGGAGAGATGTTGCCCAAGGACTGGCAGTTATGGGCCACCGCTGGGGCACCTGCTAACTGCTAGACTCTGGCCTGAGCCGCATGGGCAGGGTGTCCTTTCCTCCTTTTCAGGAAGAAGCCTGAAGATTTAAAGATGCTCGGCCACATGCCCACACTGGCCCTGGGCCAGTGAGCAGAGACGAGGCCTCTCTGGAGTCCGGTCCTCGCACTCTCAGTCCACGCGGCCCTGGCGTGTACCCTGCCTCCCTTCTTGCAGTGTGCTGTCTGCCCCGCGCACGACAGTGTGGGTGTGTGGCTGCCACACACCAGCGGTGGGCCAGACTTGAAGGAGAGCACCCTTAATATCCGCACGTTCAGATCCCTGCCTCGTATTGTGGACTTACTTGGAGATGAAGGCTTTATGGACGTGTTTGAGGTCAAAGGAGCCCATTGTGGGATGAACTATGACGTGACTACTATTCTTTTAAAAGGTGACATTTGGGGAAAGCACACATACAGGTCGATAAGTGAGCCCAGAGCTCTGCTCCACAGGCCAGGGAGCCACCAGAAACCACGGGGCCTGGAAGGGGCTGTCCTTGCCTCCACCCTGACCTTGGGCTCCAAGCCCTCTGCACTGAGACACAGACTTCTGCTACGTGAGCCACCCAGACATGGAACCTCATTATGGAAGCCACAGAATAGAATCAAAGGCCAGAAAACCACCAGGGCCACTGCAGCTCTTGGCTTTTGCGCCATCCCACGCTTCAAGCGCATTCATGTGCTCACGGACCAGGGAACCCGCATGGGCTTAAGACTCTATGAGACAGCAGTTCACACCATGACTTGGGCTTTGTTTTGCTGCTTAGGACCCCAGACGACTGCTATGCACCTCCCAGCAGGAGGCATGATGGAGCAAGCTTCCCACCTTGTGTGGCTGGGTGGCAAGGACGGGAAGCGGAGGGGCCCCCAGATCCTGGTGGCCCTGGCAAAGCCCAGGGACCTAGCTTTTTCCTGCTGAGCTCCACATCCTAAAGGTTCCTCCACTTTCAAAATCCCCAGAGCTCTCCCAGCACTCACGAGGCAGAGGCAGGAGGCCCGCCCTGAGTTTGAGGCCAACCTGGGCTATGGAAGTGAGCTCAAGGCCAGCCTGCACCACATAGCAAGACCTGCCTCCAAAACCAAGCCAAACAAATGCAGCACTGCCCAGAGCCTGAGGAGAGCCTCTTGTGCCAGAGCCCCTGGAGGAGGACATTTAGGTCTGAGCTAGAGTGGTAGGGGCTTTGTTGCCTCAGCGTGGTTAGGATCAACCACCACACACTGCTGGCCAGGCCTGGCTGGGGGACACTCACCGAAAACCGTCCTGGCAGGGACCGACTCTCTGTTCAGCCAAAAGGACACCTGGGATAGGATCACCGTCATGATGCAGGGCAGGTAAGTCTGGATGACGAAGTAGCCAATCTTCCTCTTCAGGTGGAAATGCGCCGTCATGACCGTGTAGTCACCTGTAAGCAGCGACAGCGCATGTGGGGCCGCGCGGTCTCTGCAGCCCTGCGCCACACGGGCACCTGCATCCTCCGGCCCTCTGCCCGCCTGGCCTTCAGGTCAGGCCTTGATCTGAGTGGTGTCCATCAGAGAAAGGCAGAAGATGCACGAATGTCTCAGCCATGCTTTTATGAGTCTCTCGGCCCCCAGCCCCTGAAGATAGCCGTTCCCTTCGGGGAAAACCACATTTGTGTGTTGACTAATCCCTGGTCGCAATCTCTGCTCCCATCCGCCCCCTGCCTGCTACTGCGGTCAGGATTTCAGGATTTAGCCCTGCGCGGAATGCTCAGAATATCTCACAGTGCTGCCCTGAACGCACAGACTGCCCGTTGCCTGGCTGGGGATGCACCAGCGCGGCAGGACAGCCTGGCCCCGAGGGCCGTGCTTGCCCAGCCCACCGAGGGCGAGGAGCAGCTACAGGCTGCTCACCCCTCCTGCTGCCCAGAACAGAGCCAGGCACCCTCTGATCTTGGGAATTGGGGACATTTCCTGGGTCATGTCCCAGTGCCTTCTCTGGATGTGCCTGGCCGTGTGGAAGGCGAATGGAGACCTCCCGTTCTTCGCTGAGAACAATGCTGTTCTGATGGTTAACTGGTAAGGAGCTGGTATGGGCAGGCTGCGGGCACGTTAGGGCATGGGGCTGTGGCACACTGTGCTGCCACCTCAGTGTGTGCCTCCTGGGGAGAAAGCGAGGCTGGTCTGAGGGGCAGGGGCTACGTCGTGCCGATGTGGGGCCCTTCAGGCCCTGGAAGGGCTGGACAGTGCGCCTGGGGGCTGGGTTGTCCACACACAGGGGAGGGGCAGCTGGAGTCTGCAGCTACACAGATCCCTGAGGGTCTCCTCTGCAAGGGGCACCATCTGCCTGCTGCGTGGACAGTGCTGGGACACTGGAGGCCGATGACAGCCCCTGTGCCACCGTGCGAGTGACAGGTTGGAGCTGAGCGAGGCTGGCTGTGGGCGCCCTGTGTACCTTTGCTGAGGGCATGCCCTACATCAGAGACCAAAGTACTGGGAGCACTTGGACCCCACATCGGCAGCAGCCCTGAGAGGCCCTGGGGGTGTGGATGGTGTTCGCACACTCAGGGTAGGGCAGGGCTGGGCAGGGCAGTACTCTCCAGTGAGACAGAAAGAAGCAGGCTTGGGTGGGTTGGTACCAACAGCCGAGCCTTTAGCCAGGATGCAACACTGCAGCTCTTCTAGCCAAGTGAGAAATGCCGTGTACTTCTTTACCATGGGGCTTGGAATAGCTGGGCTCATTCTGCTTGTGTTCACTTTGAAATGGACATAGGAAAATCAGACAATGCTTTAAAAGGTGCTCTTCTTAGAATGTAAACAGGAGAGAAACCTCAGTTGGAGGTCTTAACCGGAGCTGTACATAAGGAGCCCCAAACAGCGCTGTCCGTTGCCGCCACGAGGCTCCACACCGGACCTCTGCCATGAAAGTGTGTACTCATTTCCAG
Source organism: Octomys mimax (assembly GCA_002564305.1). Lineage (NCBI taxonomy): Eukaryota > Metazoa > Chordata > Mammalia > Rodentia > Octodontidae > Octomys > Octomys mimax. Next base: position 4,732 of record NDGM011104952.1, on the reverse strand, counting down.
AGTCAGCCCGGTCCCTGCTTCCTCTCCGTGCAGCAGTAGGACCCTGTGGTGACCCTGTGCCCATGGCCCTCTGACCACCTCGGGGTGCCCAGTGCGCAGGGCACACAGCTGGGCAGGGCCTGCCCACGCAGCACTCTCTCTGCACGCGCAGAGCAGGCTGGGCCCTGGGCCCCCACATGCGCCCTGCTGGCTGCCCGGGCGAATGCTACCAGCCAACAGTGGTGGACCAGGTGTGAAGGGTTAAGATAAAAGTAATGTGATGAGTTAGTGTAAAACTACGCGCAAAAAATTACTCTGCTCAACTTTCTGTGGCCCTGCTTGCTTGTAAGACCACAGGGAGGCCTGGCACACCGTTGATAAACCATCAATGGACTGAGAGTTCCCGGAATCGACCTACAGAATAAACCAAAGTAAAGGTCAAAGTGTTTCTAGCCGTACAAAGTGACTAAGGTGCTGCTAACCAACTTAAAAGCGCTGCCATGGTAGCCAGGACCACGTGTACGCAGATGTATGCTAAACGAGAACTAAACAATGCTCCCGAAAAGAATGTACGCTGAATAGTGGTCACGCTGTCCCTAAAGGTGCTGTTCTGTCTGTGTTAGAAGACCAAATGGCTTGCCAAACAGGATGTGTTTTCTACCTTTAAAGCCTCTATACTTCCAGCGCTCTCTCGCTGTTGGTCCTGTCCTGCGCGAGTATAGTCAAGGGGTCCCTGGCCCAGTAATAAAAGTTCATAAATTTTATTAATTAGATTTTGGTCTGGTTTCTATGTTGAGAACCCACAACACCAGGGCCTCCCTCAGGATGCCCTCGGGGCTGAGGTCTCGTCCTGCGATCAGGGACCCACTGCCCTGCGGGCTTTTCTTCTCTGCCACAATGGACGACTGCGGCAGCCCTAGGCCCCCACTCCTGCACTGGTGACCGCCAGCCAGGAGAGGTCTGACCACCAAGCCCGAGGCCCCAGCAGTCCAGTGTGTGCTGTGCTTCGGGCCCCTGCGATGCATGAGGAAAGCCAGGCGCAGGCATACCCAGGTTTGGGGGTGAGGGCATGTGCTGCCTTCTCTGTACCGGCTCGGCCCCTCCTTCTGCGCGGCTCGGTGGTGTTTTCCCAGATTCAGCCCCAGGGAGGCCTCTGAATGAGCAGCACAGGGGGGATGCAGGAGGAGTGGGCAGGCAGCCTGGAGGACTGCAGGGAGCACTGGCTTTCCTACAGAGACAGCCTGGCGTCTGCGGGAGGGCAGGGCGCTGCACAGAAGGCACCTGCCTAGGCAGGGCCTGTTCCTAGGGTGGCAGATGCACTGCAGTCCGAGCCTGGCCTCCCCCTTGTAGCCCTGGCAGCTGCAGCTGGTGGCTCTGGGACACTGCAGCGATGCCTCAAGGCACATGGCTGTGCTGTCATTACAGTGTGGCTGGCTGGGGCTTCTGCCAGTGGCCAGTGTGTCCCCTGCAGCACTGGAGGTGGAGCCCAAGGTCCCTGGGGGTTCTGGCCCTGCAGGTGCTTACCCGTGCTGGTGCTGATGTTCTCAGTGCCCACCGTCTGCCCCATAAGGTGGTACTGGTTCAGTCTGGAGCCATCTTCGGCCACCACCACAGACTTGGTGGAGCCATTGGTCCAGACGTAGACGACTTCTGTATTAGGGTATGCGTCTGCCAGGGATGGGTGGAGACAAGGAGGCACAAAGGTGTTGAAAGGAAGCACAAGAGATGAAGGTAGCTCTGAATGTGAGTGTGGGCATGGGCCAGGCTGTGACAGGTGCCCCCACAGTTCTGGGCCTTCCCACTGGAAATAGTCCAGGTTGTGGGGGCCAGGGCCACGTGCTCCGGGGGGTTTTCTCCCCCAGCACAGCCAGGGAGCGCCCAGCTCAGCACCACGACCTGGCTAGGACACTTGCGGTCTGTGCCTGTGCCCTCCTCTACAGAGTGAGGTGGCTCCCGACCCTGTCCAGGGCTCTGCCATGACTCACAGTGGCAGGAGCCCTGGCCATGGCCATCACCATCTCCATGAGGGTCCCACGTCTTGGCTCGCCTGGACCCAAGGTACAACATATCATATAGTATGTCTGTAGTGAAAGGCCTTCAGTGTTGTATTCCAACACTTAAAAAGAGGGAAAAGCAAACTTGCCTGTGGGACAGCGGGCCTGTTTCAGTGAAGCTGTACGCCAGCAACAGCTCCTGTCACTGCCTACCCACACCATCCACACTCAGGCACCACACTGCCAGTCATGAAAGAAATGCCAACCACCATGTAATGTGAAACGTAGATAAGGGGGTGAGGGATATACTATCCATCAAAGGCCCCAGAAAGGAAGTTTAGAGCCTAAAACTAACTGCAACAGGTGTCGCTGTCCTATCTAGGCAGGAAGGTGACAGGGTGGCACCCCCTGGTGCCACACCTGGGAAACTGTTCTCCTCCATGGCAAAAGACAGTGTGCAGATGGCATGTAGGTGCATGACCTTAAAACCCTGAGATTATCCTGGATTATCCCAGTGGAACCAATCTAATCACAAAGATGACTGTCAGAGGGGGGAGCTGCAATGATTTAAAGCCCAGAGAAAGGACCCAACTGGCCACAGCTGGCTAAGAAGGTTTAGGGGGAGTCACAAGGCTGTGAGGATGGATGGCTCTGCAAGACGCGATGCCCCCAGGTGACAGCTGCAAGGACACAAGGAAACCTCACCCTGCAACCCAGCCCAAACATGGGAGGAGACTTGCTGCAGGCCCACAGGGGGCGCAAATCCTGGACCACCCGAATTTGATCTCTTGAGAGTCAGACTCAAGCATGGGGCCAAGCCCACTAGGCGATGACAGATGTGCTGGATTTCACTGCTGGATTTGTGAACACTTGTCACTGCAGGAATAGAGAACTAGGACAGGTAGGACAGAGACCAAACAGGAGTCACAGACATCTCCACGTCAGAGGAGAGAAACAGGTGTCACTAGGAACATGCAGCAAACATGGAGGCAGCACTGTGAAGCGATGGAAGGGGCAGAGAAGCCTTCCAAGGAGGCCTAACTCAGGAGACCCAAGTCTGTGGGTCTATTGCACGGTGTGCAGGCCCTGGGCATGCGGCCCAGAAGGGAGCAGATCTTACACAGAGGGAATTGCAGGCGCAAGGGTCCAGCCAGAAGCAGGCCTGGAGGGCCAGGAGGAGCTGTATGTGCAATGGACACGCCAGAGTTCAAAAAATATGGCCTGAGGACATGTGAAGTGTTTGACTTTTTCCTCTGAGTCTGAAGGATCAATCCAGGGGTTTAAGCAACTGAATGCCCTACTCCAACACAGGCAATCAAAGAACTGCTCTGGCTGGGTGGATCGGAAGACCACCATCTGTGGAAAAGGGGCAGAAATGGGAGGGCGGGAGCATGGGCAGAAGTGGAGGGAGGACTCAAAGGTACAATTTTGTTTTCAAGCTCATCCAACAAGGAAGAAGGCTTACACTGGGGAGGATGGCAGGATCCTGGGGCTCGGCTCCTGGGGACACAGCAGCAATCCTATGTCAGAAGGTGGAGGGCAGCAGTCTGCTCAGGGAGGCCAGGCGGGCAGTGGCTGCCCAAGTCCCAGGTCACAGGAAGGTCCCTGCATTCCTGGGTCATGCAGCCTGAGACACAGGCTGTGACATCTTCTAGGGAGTGCTAGGGAGGACAGAAAGATGGGCGTGGCCTTTCAGGGTGCTGGAGGTCACCCAGGGTTTAAAGAGGTGAGGAAGTGACAGCAGAGAGTGGCCCATACGGATGGAGGGGGGCATGAGAAAGTGCTCTCTTGGAGGCCCAGGTCACAGGCTACAGACAGCACCCAGGGTTGGCCAGGAGATCCAGTCAGGCCACTTATGCAAACATAGTCCCAGCAGCCTTGCTGTCTAGTTGTCCCTTTAGGCCCCACAGGGAGACAGGCATATGCACCCTCCATCTCTCCTGAGGGACAGCCTGCCACGTGGGGCTGTGGGACACAGCAACCTGAGGGTGATACCCCAGCACAGAGGAGAAACCAACCTGCAGGAGAGAGGATGGGTCGAAGCAATGGGATCCAGGACAGTGGCCCTCAGGCAGTCACCTGCTTGGGGGTGCCCGTGAGCTGGCCAGCCCACTGCAAGAACGGCACTTAGTGGAGCCAAGCTCCAGACTCAGGGAGAACCGCAGCATCTATGCACTGGAGGTCTCAGGAGGGAGAAGCCAGAGAAATGAGCACAGGACCACCAAAGGCACGACTGCGTAGAACTCTTGTTCTATGACAAACAACGTCTGCAACAGTTGAAAAATGATACAATAAGCCTGTATCCAGGGATCTTCCTTCCATGGTGTACCACTTACCCATGCTCACCATCCTACCTTCCACGGTAACACTCTAAATTTACTGGTTTCTAGTTTCATACCCTGGTCAGGAGTATTTGTGTGTCCTGTGTCAATTTCTCATGACATTTGGTGCAACCACAGCAGCTTCAGTTTGCCCACCCTGTGCCCAGGCAGGGCCAGGTTAGGCTCTGTTAGGAGAGGCTGCATCGTGCACGCTGTCTCCTCCCGTGGCCTCTCTGCTCCACTCCTCTTATGGTTTGTGTCCAGGTGTCCCTCCAAAGCCTCATGCAGTCACTGGGGCAGGCTTCTAGAGTTTGAGATTAACTCATGAGCCAGTGCTGGGATTATGGGGGTGAGTGCTGCACCGGCCCTGGGCTGGGCAATCTGCATACAATGTAAGGAGGAGAGAGAGGCTCGCCAGCTGCTGCAGCCCCTGCTCCT
>NDGM011104920.1:0-10410 GCA_002564305.1 Octomys mimax | reverse complement strand
CTACATCATCAATCACTTTCCTCTTTGGACCCATAATCTCCTTGATCAGAAAATTTGGGATACCACTGAGTTATAGGATGTGACAATGGCATTTCTGATCTCTAGTTTTCAAGGCTGATTATTTTCTAATTAGCTCTTATTTTGGGGGCCAAGAGTATCAGTGAGCGCATAACAAAGTAGCTATATTTTCACATTGTTCTATGGTGAAGATCTAGCAATTCCTCTACTAGACAATGCCCTTAATAAATACATGCGTACATACACAAGTGTGCCAAAGGTGCAACGATATCATGCTGCCAATGATTCCGAATAACGAGAAACGATAGAGAAGAGAAGGCATCTTCTAGCCAGAGAAAATAATTTAAAAGAAAAACAACATCAATAGGGGGGTGGACGGGGGATGCACCAGGTCTGTGAAATCCAAAATGGTAATTAGAAAAGCAAAGAACAAAACAAAAACATATAAATGCCAAGTGTGAGTCAGAAAGGCCTTCAGGGCTTAGGTTTCAATTAAAAACCTCAAGTTCAATGTAGGTACCAAGAGACAGTATAAAACATTGCATTCCATGTGCATTTGGATATAAGATTTTACATGTGTATGAACGCATACAGTTCATTGGGGATTAGCCAGTGTGATATCACCCACGTGTAACGGGCTTGACCCACTTATTAGTTTATTTATTTCCTCTATCCAAGTATCATATACTTGTTGAACATTTAGTACAGTATGCTTTATGCTTAAAATTGTTCTCTTTGCTCTCTCTGAATTTTTGATGTTACGGGAGCCTAATTATTGAGTTTGAGAAGAGTTTATAGCAGGATACATATTAGAAAAGAAGCAAAGTAGTGTATAATGATACACGTTATCAAAGAAGATAACACCAGTGGAGTGAGAGAAGTAAATATATTTGAAGTTTCCTGTATGGCCTTGCAGAGAGGACTCTGGATGACCTGACATGGGTTGGCTTTTGAAGGGGCAAAAGTTGATCGATGCAGGATGTGGAAGAACATTCCAGAAGGGACACTAGAATATGCCGTGGGATACTGACACGGGCGTCTACAGCCTGAGTGGAAAGATGTAAATATTCCAATGTAGGTAAAGAGCAGGGGATAAACACTTTGTATTTTGTAGTACAGAAAACAGGGAGATTCTTCAAAGTCAAGAAGTATAATTAGCTGCTTGTTTGCGGGAAGATAAATAGATAATTTGGAAGATGAAGAAGCTGGCAAAGACTGCCTAAAAACCCAAGTGAGAGGTAAGAAGAGGGCCATGGAATTAAAGATGAGGATGTTGATCTATTATCTATTTTAGGACGATTAACTTTTAAAAATCCTTCAGTGTCATGTGGGGCCAATTTTTGAATTTTTTCTTAATTTCAGTGGTTTTTTTTTTTTTTTTTTTGTTTGTTTACTTATTTTTTTTTCTTATCCCCATTTCCCTGGAGGTTTCAGTATCCAGCAGATTAAAAGAATTTTATTGTGAGGATAAGGGTAGCCCAGAAGCCTGGAAAACACAGCTGTGGGTCTTGCCCATCCTGGGAAAGTGCCAGCCAGAGGAGACCTGGGCACCCAGTGGTCCCCACCCTGGCTCTCATGGAATCCATGGAGTACAGTCCCCCACACAGAGGCCTGCAGCCACAGGATGGGCACTGCTGGAACTGGCTACATTTGGCATCCAAGCTCTCACCACAAGTTGGCAGCTGCTGTGTCACACGCAGAGAAAGACACGACTGTGGGCACGACCTTCCCCCAGGCCGTGGTCTGAGAGCAGGTGATGGCGGTGACTCACGGCTGGGGACTACAAGGAGTTTCTGGGAGGAAGCCCTGCCAGGGGCTGTGGTTTGGTCTGTGTTCACACCCCTGGCCCTGGCCACTGTGCTCAACCTCAGGAGGGTCAATTAGAAGGCTGGAATGATGTCCCAAAAAAGACCTCCGTGAGCACGGAATCCTCCCATTCCTCACTTGTATGCACAGCTTCTCAGCTTTATGTGCTTGAGCCTTTCGTTTTTTACAGCCCCCATTTCTGGTTTATGTTGTATCAGAATGGAAGCAAAAAGGCAACAGTATAGATGTTCTTTATTGATGCATAAAGGATCAGCTAGATTTCTTATAATTCCTTAAATTCCACAGAAAAATAACTTAAAGAAGGAAGGTCCATTATTGGTGTTGTCAGTGTCCTGTTTTGTGTCCAAATAATCTCACTTCTCACCAGCTGTCCTTTATAAGAGAGGATGGGCACCTCCTGGGTCAAAGGCAGACCCTGGCGTGTGTCTCTGTGGCATCTCTACAGGGCACATTTGCCATGCATGTGAGTTGGTGTCAGCATGCTGCCCTCAAACTATGCTGGTGCCAGGGTCCAGTCAAGGAGCCAGGAGAAACACATGAAGGCACATTGTGTCCACTTAAGGCTCACATTGCCTACCTCTGAGGAGACACACAACATGCCACTTCATTCACAGTTTCATTTCCTTCCTCTTCTTCTTAATGCCATTTGCTGCCATCCTGTTGCCATTGTTGCTTGACTTTGCTCTTCATTTTCTTTTGTTTCTTGTCCACTTCTGTGGAGACACTGAATGAGGGAGGATTAATGAAACAGTGCACTGATTTCTGCTGTTTTCCATTGTGGGTGTTTTAAAAAGAACATGTGCATGAGATAGAGATAGAGATAGAGATAGAGATAGAGATAGAGATAGAGATAGACATAGAGATAGAGATGATAGAGATAGAGATAGAGATAGAGATACAGAGATAGAGATAGAGACAGAGATACAGATAGAGACAGAAACAGAGATAGAGATACAGAGATAGAGACAGAGCTCGAGATGGGGATGGAGATGGAGATAGGGATAGGCGTAGGATAGAGAAAGAGACAGACAGAGACAGAGACAGACAGAGATAGAGAGATAGAGAGGGAGAATGAGAGAGAAAAGAGAGAGAGAGAGAGCAACAGAAAGCAAAAGTTATCAAGTTAGCACAAGAACATGTGCGTTTGTAAGCAAGACACAAGATGTTAGGGCCAGGGAGATGGCTAAGTAGAATAAACACTTTGTTGGCAAGTGCAAGAACCTGAATTCAATCTCTGGTTCTGCCAAAAAAAGAAGAAGAAGAAGAAGGAGAAGGAGAAGGAGAAGGAGAGAGAGAGGGAAAGGGAGAGGGAGAGGAAGAAGGTGAAGAAGAAGAAGGTGAAGAAGGTGAAGAAGAAGAAGGTGAAGAAGAAGAAGAGAAAGAGGAAGAGGAAGAAGAAGAAGAAGAGGAAGATATGAGATGTCAAATAAAATATTAGAAAACAAAACAAAAGCCAAAGCAAAGGGAGCTGATTGCAGACAGCCCTGTTTCTAAGAGTGATTTTTTTAAGTCACAGTGGGGAGAGGGCACTTTGTACCATTTCTTTTTATTTACAAAGTTGTTGAGGAAGCTTGACATGTGTAGGAGCTCATGCATGGTACAAGCAAAGCCATCTTATTTTGTTAGAGAAAATTATGAGTTTTAGGAGAGCTAGGGAGGCCAGGTACCTTTGCAGGAGAAGGGGACTGTACTATTTTGCCTAGAAAAGCATAGCCAGCCACTCAGAGTGGGGAGAAGGAGGAAGCAAACAGACATCTTGATGAGGCCTGTACGGGAGGAAGCCAAAACCCAGGAAGTGGGCTGAGGCTCAAGCAAGGAAGGAGCATCAGAGTGGAACAGGCCAGTGGAATTTTAGAGCAGAGATTGTTCCACCCATTACTGAGGTATCCTATAATGGGACTACTTTGCTTCCTTGTTTAATTTCAAACTTGTCTAACTCCAAGCATCTGTATGTATCCATTAGATAGACCTTCCTTAGAATAGAGGTTTTCAGGGAGGTTCAAAGCAAGGAAATAGGGTTCAACGCTCGTATTGGGTGGGATCCAAGGACTGACCACCCAAGACATAGAGAGGCATTGTCCTGTAGCAAGCAGGGTCTTGGGAAAAGAATGACTATAAGAAGCTCAGGTTTGTTTGGATAGTGTGAGTATTTTGGGAGAGCTGTTCTTGCCACTCCTAAGATCACAACAATTTACATAGATATTCATGGAAAAGTTGTTGTCCACAGCGAAGGATTCAGGACATCTGGGAGTCTAAGGCATACCTTAGGCATACCTAGCTCTCTTTCTCTCTCTCTGTCTTAAATACAGACGAGCACCTTTCCCCTCGCAGGCCTAACTCTTACGGCTGAGAGTCTATTGACTATTGGAAATGAATTAATTCCTGTTGCTATTCAACCAGAAATGTTAATTTTGTGGATGAGCAGATTTGAGAGAGAGAGTTCAGCTGGACTTTTAAGACCAGGAGTCGTAGATGCAACCGCAGGCCTCAGGTTGGAGGATGTACAGAAAGGTGCATGAGTCTAATTCTTTCCATGGTTCTGGTTGTCAACCTGAGTGGTTGAGCACCGAATCACATTTCCCCTTCAGGCCAACATCAAGCTTACCCATTAAATTGGGTTTAATTTTCATCCAGAAGCATGGGAAGAACTGAGTTTGCGAACTGAGGTACTCTTTTTGAGATTTCTTTTCTTCTTTGCTCTGTGATGAGTAGCTTTCAGTTGGTTAGGCTCTGAGTGCAGTGTGTGTGTGTGTGTGTGTGTGTGTGTGTGTGTGTGTGTTTTACTGGAAGTTGCTCCTAGGGCCTTGCCACTAAGCCTGCCTTCCCAGCTCCTTCTTATTCATTTTGAGACAGTATCTGCCTAAGTTGCCCAAGATGGGCTTGAACTTGCTCACTTGAGCCTCTGCCTCCCAGGTGCGGGGATGTCAGATGCACCCCATCCACACCAGCTCCAGTTCTTTCTGTTCTCCAGCCCCTGTCTGTATGCGAGCTTCAGATTACCCATGGAATATTTGATTCAATTGAGCCATTCTTGATGCTCGATCAATAGGAAGCAAGATGCTGAAGCTCCCAAGTCTCCTTATATCATTTTTTTTTCTCCCAAAAAAGAAGTAAATGAAAAGCAGTAAAGAGAAGCCACTCTCAGATCCCACGGCCCATCCCCAGGGTTCTTCACTTCTCGTACCTGCATCTCACCAGGTGGAAGCTGTGGGTTCAATGTTCTCACTTGACAGGAGGCATAATCTCAAGTGTCTTTCTCTTCATGCAGTCCCTCTCAACAGTATTCTTGACAGAATTCAAGCCTACAACCTTCAAAATGAAAAAGCAAAAAGAAATCACCTAAAACATGCCTGTTTGTGATGGCCTATCAGAAGATGATACTGAGCTGAGTTTTCTGTAAAGTCTTGAATGGATGAGAAGGACCCCAAACATACAGAAAATATGGAGAACAGGGTACAAGTAATAAAAATAAAAATAAAATAAATAAGCTAAATGGGGAATGCCGGTTTCTGGTAATGATTTGTTTTCACAGTAACTGAGAACTCTCATAAACCTGCGATTAATCACACATTTATGGTGGGTGTAAGCTGGGAGAATTAGGGGGCTCGTTGGGACTCAGGTTATTAGTGCAGCTGCTTCTCATTGATGAGATCTGAGTTCAAATCTTAACCAGCATCACAAATGAAAATGTCATTTCAAAAGTTAATTAGCTCTATGCAATAAATACTGGCTACTTGATTGATGTACCTAAAAAATCACTACTCACAAAAATATATATATGTGACTATATATGCAGCCCATTAGGAGAGTCAAGCCAGTCAAAAAGTCAGACATTATTTAAACAATTTGCTTTTCTTAATAGTCCAACCACCTGCAAGTAAATAGAACTTATTAAAAGAAGGTGGAAAAAAAAATAAAAGAAGGTGGAGCTTCTACTAGTAGAGTACGTGAAAGAATGTCATATTAAGAACTGTAGAATTTTAGAACTTGAAAAAAAATTTTTTTGAAAGCCATCAAATCGAATCCTTATTTTTATAGAGGTGGGAGTAAAAACTTGGGAGGTTCAGGGACTTGCTTAAGTCACACAATGAAGTAGAGGGGAAAGAGGGCTGGATTCCAGGTGGCCTGGCGGCTCCATGAGCTCGCTGGATTAATCGTGCGTGTTTGCAGCTCGGTTCTCTCTGCCATCCCCGAAGCTCAGGCACGACATATTCTTTAATGCATGCTGTGCTTTAGAAATTTCTCTCTTCCTTGTTAGTCAAAACTCAAAGTTAACATGTCAACACTTAGCTTTAAAATGAAGACGTTTCCATCAGGGTTGTCTTTCTGCTCTGGCTGGTTGAGGAGCTGCATCAAGGCATACAACTTGATGCAGGGGAGATAGCTCAGTGGAATAAGCACTTCCCTGGCAAGCACAAGGGCCTGAGTTCAATCCCCAGTTCTACAAAAATAAATAAATAAATAGATAAATAAATAAATAAATAAATAAATAAAATAAATTTAAAAAAGACCTACAACTATGTCCCCTGGCCCTAGATATTAAAAAAACTGAACTTCAAACTCAAAGGAAGAACTATTGAGCAGATTGGTGAGTTAGAGTAAAATTACAGAAGTGTGATACACTATATTTAGTAAAGGAGCAGTCACCCAGACTGATGTTCTGGATTGATTTAATGATTTTTGTTCAGGCCAGTGAAAAGAAGTCAGTCCCGTAGAAGCCCGAGGTCTCTTTGTGTACACGTCGACAGTTCAAGCTGCTCTTGACTTTGAAAGAATCCCTCATCTGGCATTTCCTTGGGTGGTAGTGGCTACATAAAGACCACTGATGTGGAAGCCTCAGACAGAAAAGAGATGAGAAACTGAAGAAGCCTCTGTCACTTTTTTTTTTGTTGTTTTAATCAGACAATAAAAATTCGTATCTGAAAGCACGAGATTACACTGAAAAGCTTTTTTTACATGATTATAATGCTTGGTTTCGAGAGGCTTCACTGCCTTTTTCAGTGGGTGCACATTTGCAGCGCCAGCAGTGTGTGTGTTCCTTCTGGTGAGGATGTCACACATCTTCGTTCCCGTGTCTTTCCATTTCCTTTGTCTTCCTTCCCCCTCCCATCTTTTCTTGACCTCCCTTTCCATTTGAGAAAGACCTAGTTTCTACTTCCTACTAACTGTACTGATTTTGTTCTTCATTTTTATTTTGGGCTTCTCATATAAGAGAAACCATGCAATGCTTAAGTCCATGCACATGACTTAGATCGCTTCACATTGGAGTCCCAAGATGCATCCGTTTTCCTATAAATGACCCATGTATCCTTCTTTACAGCACAGAAGTACTACATAGAGACCTCATCTTCTTTATCCATTTGTCTCTTGATGGGCATATAACCTGCTTCCAAGACTTAGCTATTATGAATTGTACTACTATGCACATGGGTGTGAATGGATCACTATAACATTATACCTTTACCTCTTTTTGGAAGATAGTTAGAAGAGGAATATCTGGGTCAAGAGGAATGCTGAGTTTTAGTTTTTTGAAGAACCTCCATGACGACTTTCTAAATGGTAGGCTGTCAGCAGTGTGGAAGAGCTCCTTTTCCTCCAGCCTCACCACACTGGTTGTTACTTGACTTCTTGAGACAGATCCTTTTTTTCCGCCTCTGTCACCATAGACAGCACATTGATCATGATGAATGGAATGTTCTCAGAAATGCAAAGTGAATGGCTGTTCTTGTGAGATCTCAGAGGTAACCAAAGAGCTTCTTCTTGGAAATTGATGGAAAGTTGCTCCTTGTCATACGGCGGCAGTGAGCTGGGCTGAATTGTTGGCTGCGATCAAACTGGGTCTTAGGCTGAGGCTACTTTTAAGGAAAATGTTGAAGGAAGAACTTGTTTTCTCTTCATCACTTAGTGAAATGGGAGACAAATTGAAGGAATCCTTAGGCATAGAAAAGCTGGTCAGCTCAGCCTGTCCACATTGGAATTAAAATAAAATGTGGAGTGTTCATTGAAGATGTGAACCATAGAGGTAACCGGCCCTTTCAGCTGAGATGGGATCTGCCACAGAGACACTGTAGTCTAAACTAAAGGGTACAGAAAATGGGATAGAATAAAGGAAGGCTCTTGCATTGCTAGTATCCTATTGGACAGAACCATGGAGTAAGTTGGCCTCAAGTAGGTATTGTCCTTTAGGAAGACTGACACTAAAGACAGTTCAGAGATCCTCAGAGCTGCCTACATCACCATAACCACTACTAACAGCACCACCACAACCACCACCATCACCACCACCACCACTTCAACAACCACCACTATCATCACAACTACTATCATAACCACCACCACCACCACCATCACAACCACCACCACCACCACTACCATGACCACCACCACCACTACCATCACTATAACCACTACCACTGTAATCACCATGAGCACCACTACAACCACCACTACTAAAACCACCACCACAACCACTGCCACCAAAGATCTGGGGGATCAGATAAAACTTATTCTTCCTTAGCTTTAAAGGGCAGGGCTTTCTTCTTTGGTTCCATCTGGCCAGGTGTCCACTGCACAGAGCTGATGGCCCTGTAAATCTGTCTCATACAGCAATGGCCAAGCATTATAGATCCCATCACCCATGTAGCTCACAACCCTTTCATTTCTTTCCATGTTTTTGACCCAGTAGGGTGAGTGGCTTCTCAGTGTCTTGGGACGCAGTCTTCCATTGTCTCACATGTGTATCCGTCATCTTTCCCAACAATGGGTCAAAAAGCCCACAGCTCAAAGGAAGAAAGCTTTATTTGGCCTGTGGCTTCAGTCTATGGTTGGCTGTCTCTCAGGCAGAGAGTTTGGCAGAGCGCTGTGGTGGAGGAACCTATGGTAGCCAAGAATTGAGAGAGAGAAGAGAGGATCCAAGGACAAGATTAGGCCTTCTCAGGTCATGCCTGCGGTTACCTGCCTCTTCAGACTTGGCCCAAATTCCTATGCACAAGACCTTTAGAGGCCATTTGGGCCTGTTTTTTTTATCTAAACCTAACAAGGTGCCTATTCTACCTGCTACTCAGGGCTCTTACTTCCTAATGGGGCTCTAAGTTAAATTGCCTTATCACTTTTTAAACTTTACCTGCCCTCAATTGTTCTAAAATACCTGCTTATTCTCTGCCTAAAACCCTTTATCCACGCATTTCCTGCAACCTAGAGTGTTTTGGTCACTTTATGAATTTAAATAACCCATACACACCCTTGAGATGAAGTTGTTGTAACCTCCAAGACTAGTTTGTGCCCACAGTCTCTGCGACTGAACAGCAGAGACTCAGCCAAGCTTGCTAAATAAATTAATCAATATATGAAATAAATTAATGAATGTCTTAAAATCAACAGGATGCATCCTAGGTATGTTGGCACGTTAGTTCAGATGACAGGAAGCTAGATGGGTGAAATAGATCAACAAGATTATTTTTCACTCCATTGTTATTGTTGCATTCTAAACAGTAATATAGATAAAGACCATTAATTTTACATATTAATTTGATAAGCAGTAATCACACCTTGGATAGACCTCCTGGTTATGGTACTGCCACTGGACAAAACTTTATGTTACCTTAAACCCTTATTTTCTCCAAATCTTGGTGGCTTCTATTTTTTATTGTGAATCATTTTATGTAGACACTAGTAACAGCCACAAGTAATCATGTTTCAATTTCTTCCATTAAATATTTGTGTCTTTGATTTATCCAGAACATCCCATATCATAAATAATATTTGTACCCTTCCTGTGTCCAGATTTCATGGACTTTATTGTGTCTGATATCAGAGACATTAACTTCTTTCTGGGATGTATATCATTCTTGAAGTTAACGAAGTGTCTACCCATCTCCAAATTACTGAACACAAGCAAACAAACAAGATCAAAATATAATGCTGAATTTGATCAAAGGCATATTAAAGATCTTTTGAAATTACCTTAACAGATGGCCTAACTATAACCTCTCTTTGTATTTTTTAATAAAAGTTTATTAGTGCTACATATATTCACAAAATTTAAATTAGTTTAAATCATGTTCACATGGATGAAATTTTACAGCTTAAACTTTATATTGAGGAGTGATCTATGTGCCTACTAAAAATGTTGGAGAAGGGCTGGTGAGATAGTTCAGTGGACTAAGCACCTGCTTTGGCAAGTGCAGGGACCAGGGTTTGATCCCAGGTCCTGCATGCCCTGCCGGCCCCACCCCAGGAGCACGCTGAGCCAGCAAATGAGTCTGGATGTGGTGGTGCATGCCTGTAATCCCAGCTCTATAGAAGCTGAAAACAGGAGGATCACCACAAGTCCGAGCCGTGTAGTGAGACCATGTACCAAATACACAACTGAAAAAAAAATAAAAAAGTAAAAATCTTGGAGAGAAAGTTTTAATATTCCAAAAGCAAATCTACTATCGTGTCTTTTAAATCTACTCTTTCTTCAGAGACATGTATTCTTCTGTCTTCCCTAGAACAATTTATAGGTCAAAATCTGTACAGTGGATTTAATGAGATTTGTCAAGTTTCATATATATATATATATAT
>NDGM011104876.1:0-11941 GCA_002564305.1 Octomys mimax | reverse complement strand
GCAGTGTCATGGTCTCTTGCCTCTCACTGATGCTGTTTTGGTCTCAGTCTGCAGGCACTTCATGATGGTCTCTTTGCAGGCAAAAGTCTCTGCTACCATTCATCGGTACTTGCAGCTTTTCCACAGTGCTGGCATCAATGCCTCTGCTCCACCTCAGAGCAAGGGGAAGCAGAGTTTCTTAAGAAGCATGTGCGGCAGCTACTCACCTATGTGCACAGTTCAAGCTCACAGTAAGACTGACAGCTCTGTGGAATTCTAATTCTGTGGCTGAGCTGACAGGAACAGAGCTTAGCTGATAACTGGACTGTAAATACAGATAAAGCAGGCTCCCTTTCCACCACTCAGCTCCTGCTGTGTGGCCTTATTTTCAACAAGCTATACAGTAGTATAAGTCCACGGCCCAGGGAATGGGGACCCCTAGCTCCTTCTGGTGCTGCTCCCAGCACAGCTTTCCAGATGGCAGGAGCAAGGAACCTGGCTTTCCTACAATCTTCTGCTGAGAAGTTTCTGCCTTGGAGATACTGAGCAATGGAACGAGTTCCCATAATATGCTAGCAAATGGAACATCTTCTCATTTAGGTTGCGAGTGACAAGCAGTGTGCCCCAGAAATGCGCAAACCTGCTACACAGAAGGCAAGGGCAGAACAATGGTGGCTTTGAGCGAGGAGATGCGTAGCTACAGAGGAGATGAAGATGCTTAGATAGAGGACATTAACTCTTAATGTTAAAACGTCTGTAAAAGGCTGCTTTAAGTGGAAGAACTAGGACAAAATGATCTAATGTATTCCTTAATAAACTACATTAAATGGAATTGATAAAATTCCATTTAACCCTGCGCATTAAGGGACACAAGCAAAGTATGAGACAAGCACAGGGGGACCTTGTTCTCTGATAATATCAGTGTAAGGTACAGGCCTTGGAGGGCCTCCTGGCTTTGTGTGTTCAGAGTTTATTGGGTGAGATAAAACTAGAAAAACTACATCGGTTATAAAAGACCCAGTGTGATTTAAAAAATAGGTTTAGACTAATGAAAATAGTCAAACATTTGTTATAGCAAACTTAAAATGGGATTTGGGAGACAAATATCTAGATTTTTATGTACCCAAAAGTTAATACTTTAAAGTTGGTTTTACAGGGCTAGCTAAATAGCTCAGCGCCAGTCTCCCCACTGCCGGGGCATGCTGAGAAGGCAATTGAGACTGCGAGTGGTGGCGCCCAACTGAAATCCCAGCTCTTGGGAGGCTGTAAACAGGCGGATCAGTAGGGGTTCGATCTAGTAGTGAGACCATGAACACCCTATAGACCCTTCCCTAAAACACAAAATAAATAAATTAATTATATTAATTAAATTGGTTTTATAAATTAGCTACTAACCCCCCCAAAAAAATTGGTTACTGCTTTTTCTTTTCATATTGGAGAGGAAATGAATTTAAATATGATTAAAACTGGCCTCAATTAAAGCAGGATGTGACAAAATATATCTGATCGCCTCAAAAAGTTTGTAGTAATCAAATAATATTTTAGTATCTATTTGAACACACAAAATCAGGTGAAGCTGTTCATAATTAACAGAATTTGAAGAATTTAAATGAACCTCGACTAGCAGTTTTTATTTCTTTGTCACTTACATATCATGCTCTGTTTTATAGTGTGTCCTTTTTTTTTTTTTTTTCCTTTCTTTTTGCAGAACTGGGGATTGAACTCAGGCCCTCACGCTTATCAGGGAAGTGCTTATTCTACTGAGCCATCTCCCTGGCCCCTACATTTTGGATATATAAAAATATCCTTAAAAGATACACAAGTAGTTCCAACTTACAAATATAAGAATCATTCTTCACAGAAGTTGAAAAGCCATCAGATATAAAGTCATTAAAAATTAAAACTAAAGATATAAACTAATTATTCAAGGCTGATTGCTTGGGTCAAATAGTATGTAAGACAGAGGGTGGATACATCCTCTTTGTTACTACTAAGGCATTAAAGAAGAGTTCTCCTGTTTAAACAGAGATCAACAAACCTATTCCAGCTTCATCCAGTAAAACCTCACAAAGTACTACAGATGCCCCAGGTGAAACATTTTAAAATAAAGTAGCTGAGATCTATCATCTTGTTTTTTTGAAATCCTGTATTGTTTCTAATTTTTTAAAAAATTATCTTTAAAAGAGTAATAGAGCAACCCCGAGGAAAATAAAATAATTTTGTTTGAAATAAGATAGATTTCACCATGGCATTTTTATTTCATGCTGAATTGTGTGCTCTTTCGGTTTTCCCATGAAATAATTTTAAACTCTTAAATTTTGGATTGGCCAAAGTATCGCCTTGGTAATTGTTGCTCAAATGTGGTCTTGGGCCACTAGCACCAGTGTCTTCTTCTAGCAGCAGGATGGAAACATGGGATCCTCAATCCAACTTTAAAATTACTGAATTAGACTTAGTCTGTTAACAGGGTTGCCTCGGTAGATATTCCACAGGAAGGACTATCTCACTGTCACAGATGAAGCCAACTCCCTGTTGGCAGTATGGTTCTGAGCAACCTGGCCCTGTGGTGAGAAGTCAGTGCGGCCGTGAGACACGCAGGACTGCGTGGACTTCATGTGCGAGCCCGCTGCTACAGCAGTCACCGCATTGTCGTCTTGCACAATGGGCTCTTCACCATCACTGACAAGCAGTGTTTCGACAGTCACTTACATAAACTTGAAAGTTTTCATTATACATAACCCAATAGCACATTTTGTTGACAAGATTTATTAAATGCGCTCATTTACATTGTTTAACTAGTAAAAATAGAATGCTGGGCTGGGGAGATGGCTCAGTAGAATAAGTGCCATCCTGGCAAGTGCAGGGTCCTGAGTTCAATCCCTGGTACCGCAAAAAAAAAAAAAAAAAGAAAGTAGAATGCAGATATTAGTTTTTTTTTTTCTGTTTTGAGTACTCCAGATGGGAGGCTATCTGGGAAGAATACTATATGGTAAGAAAAACATAAAGGTTCATCGCAAATACAGTGTAGGAGCACAGTAGAAATGTTTTCAACTGCTTTCCCTTTAGACTTGATTAAAATTGGACATATTAGCTGTTGGCGACAGGGACTCAATTGCACTTGCCGAGTGTTATTAATCTAATATTATAACAATGCAAATATTTGCCAATCCACATGAGCTCATTTTAATTGAAAAAGACCATAATGAGACAGAAGTTGTTCTATTCAACTGCAAGGAAAACAAAACAACAAAATTAGTAGAGAATTGTGATGGAAATGCTTCTGAAAATATCACTCGCTGGGAGATGTGTTCCTTTCTAATTGTTGTAAGACTGGAATAACTGTGATATTTCTTCGCTGAAAATAACTCAGTTTATGGTCCATGTTAATCACTGAATTATAAAGGTTTTGACATTATAGTGAATAGTGACTGGGTTTTTCCTAGTTATTTTAATTGATTAATGCAAAAATATACAATGTCATTTGCCAGTTTCACATGGATTGCTTAATTGGCAAATATAAAAATAATTAAGTTATTGACTAAACGATTAAAACCCTGAACTATCAAGTGCCTCTAGTTGACGAAATGCATCTGCAGCTACAATAGAAATTCCCACACAGGAGGAAGAGAGTTCATTCGACAATTCAAAAGCCACTATTAATTTCCGTTGGATGCCAGGATATGCAATAAGCTCTTGACCTCAGGTGATCATGGCGCTGCACGTGTGAGAAATTCACCACCTCTTGCTTGCTCTACCATCATGTTTTATGCACCTTGAGCACATTCTTTATTGCCATTATTTGTCAGAGAAAATTTTGTTAATTTATTGAGAATGTATAACCAGGAGCCCGCAATTGGCATTAAGGAGATAGACTATTGAGGGCAAACACTTAATCAGCTTGGAGGAGAACATCTTCTCAATGGCTCGAAAGGCCCAGTGATGGTGAGATTTGGCTGGGTGCTTCTCCTTTATGTGTTTTAGGAGAATGCATGCTGTCATGCACTGAATTGTTCTGATGATATTTTATGAGGTCAGTGTTTTACTGGAGTATAATATAGGCTGTGTCCTGTCCATGAAAGACATTGGTAGTATTGCTTTGTTTTTCTGAGCAAATCTGCTTTGTTTCTCTTGAAGAAAAGAATTTAGAGGGCCAGCCAGATTAGCTCAGAGTACTAAAGCACATGCTTAGGCAGACACAGGGACCGGGTTTTGATTCCCAGTATGCAGTGCCAGCCCCGCACCTGGGGTATACTGAGAAGGCAATTGTGAAATTGTGACTGGGCTTGGTGGCTAGCACCTATAATCCCAGAGGTTGGGAGGTTGAAAACAGGAGGATCATTATGAGTCCAATCTGTAGTGAGACCCTGTGGACCCTGTACTAAATACATTCAAAGAAAAAAAAAAGAAGGGAAGATAAATGCATTAAAGATTGAGAATTGTCACAAAATACCTTAATTTCTTTGTTTTTTTTTTTTTTTTAAGGAAAGGATGTACAGTATGTTCAGAGTCTCAGTACTAGATCAGACTCAGAGTGATCCGCCTGTTTTAGAGCCTCCCAAGAGCTGGGATTACAGGCGTGTGCCACCTCACAGGGATCAAATCCCGGGCCCTGCACCTGCTTGCAGGTGCTCTAACCCACTGAGCTATTTGGCCACCCCACAAAATACCTTTCAATGTTAACTTTTCTCAAGACATTATACTGGCCCTGGCTTTCCTTTCCTACAGAAAGCAATATTGCAATTCTTAATTCCTCCAAGCACTGTGTTCCCTGTTAGAAGGCGAAGGCTCACCTTCTTGCTAGTACAGCACTGGACAGTTTTGCTGCGCTGTTTTCTGGATGTGCACACAGAGAAGGGCAGCCAGGAATGCACGGGGGTGGAGCAAGGCAGCAGAGCCGCGCTTCAGGAAGCAGCATTTTCATCATACTTAATGAGAACTCAACTAAGCTAAAGATTGCAAAGTGAAGCCGAAGTAGGCATCAAGGTATGATGGGAGGACCATAAATAACGCCAATGTCAGCTGTGCTTAAATACCTAATAAATTTTCTGATTCACCTCACTATGCAGGCCAAACAAACCTATCAGTTACCTCACCAGGCTTATTGTGGATATGCATATATTCCAGGAGTTGGCCTGCATTTTGAAATAAAAACGATTCCACTTTGAAGCAATCATAGCCACATTCTTCAGGGAATTCATTTTGATTTTTATGCCAGTTGCTTAGAATTCTTTCTCAAGTCCCCCTTGTTTTACTGATGGACATGTTTCAAGGAAGCTACATACAGACTTAATTATACTGCAGCTGCAAAATGTGCTGTCTTTTAAGGCAAAAGTCATACTCAACCCTTGTAAAGAACTCATAGTCCAGGGCAGGGCCTGTGTAGCCTCCTCCCTTCCTCCTTGGGGTTTCAAGTTTACCCAGAAATTAGTCATTCACTCAGATAGGGAATGGAAAGTGAAGGAAAAAGATTGGGTTGACAACCATTCTGTAGGATGGTGACATGGAATAATGATTGTAAAACTTTTTGACAATGCTATATTGTTTTAGGAAAGAATTTTGTACAGCCTAACTGGCTTCTCATTTGTAATGTTCCACTTCTCTAAGACCAGGCAGGTTACCAGGTCACAGTTCTGTGACATCTGAATAAATTTTGTAACCAACTGGGGAGTAGTTCATTCTCGGTTGATCCCGTGGTAGATGGACTCCATTTATGGCTAAAAATGGAGAATAATAAATTATTTTGATTTAATAGTTATGAGTTTAAAGTGCACGATTTATTATGGCTTCTTAGGCCCATATAATAACTTCTCTTGATTCTACTTCAGTCTCTTCCCAGTGGTAAAGAAACTTAGTACGAGTTGGAGGCAGACAATAGCCCCGATAGACTTCTGTTTTTTAGGATGTTAGCATTATTCCAGATTCTACTAACCTGGGTGGTCATTTTTAATGTGGACATTTTTCGAAGGAAGTAGACCGAAACCACTAAACATATTTGCTCCATGAGCTAAACCACAATAAAACAGAGGTCTCCTGTGTATAGCTTTCTTCACTCTTTCAGTATAGTTCATTCTTCCTTTATGCCCATAAGAAACAAATAGCTTTCGGAAAGATTCCCTTTGAAGTTTAAGTGCGGCGGTGTGAGCGCAAGAACGCCCGTGTGTCTGAAATGCAGTTATGAGCCAGCGTCTGATTAAATGATGAAATGGCCATTTCTCCAGGACAAAAGCTCTGCTCTGGGAGCTGAAGTGAGCCAGTGCCCCGAACCCCAGCCAGAGGTCAGTCGTCACCTGCCCATCGTGAGTGGGCATGCAGGAAGCTGAAGAAAATTTGAAGCACTGTAAATGAGGAGTAGTCACATTCCATAGAAAATACAGTGTTATTCTAGATGTCTGCATCAAAACAAAGGCTTACTTTATGAGGCTTTCTTCCAGGTGTAACTGGTCAACGTCTTTCAGAGTTGCCACCAAATTCTCTCTTTCATTTTCCTTCATTTTTCCTCTTTCTTAGAACTTAGTCTGAGGGCTGGCCAAACAGCTCAGTGGATTAAAGTTCCTGCAAGCAGGCACAGGGGCTGGGGTTCTATCCCTTGGCTTGCTGTGCTGGGCCCACCCCCAGGGCAAGCTGAGCCAGCAACTCAGATGGCATAATGGCGTGTGCCTATAATCCCAGCTCTTACAGCTCTTGGGAGGCTGTAAACAGGCAGATCACTATGAGTCTGATCTAGTAGTGAGATCATGAACACTCTGTAGACCCTTCCCTAAAATAAAAAAAGATAAATAAATAAAAGAACTTAGTCTGGGACTACATGTGAAAGAAACCTTGGATTGGGTGTTTAGGAACACTGCAGGTCACATATAAGTGGTCATTGAAAGATATAGTACATGTTCTAAACAATCTATGAAAGACATATTGACAAGAATTATTGGATAAATATGTTTTGAAGATAGGGAAAGTCTTTTCAGTATGATGAAGTAGATTATAGGCAATAATTTTATTCTAATAAATCTTAAATGTTTAAATTCTCCATATTTTATGAGCACCCCTTGTTGATTAAATACTGAGGAAAATTTTTTTCCAACCGAAACATTATGGAGTCCCCTTATCCACCTCCTTCACTACATCTAGCACCATGAGCCTTCTGGCAAAATGGTGGAAACAAAAGTTTCGAGTCCATTTAAGGTGAGGAAGCAGCCATGATGCATAGGCTTGTGAACCCCCACAGGGACACCTTACAGAGCTGCTGGAGAAAGAAGTGTGGACCACATGAAGAGGAGTGTTGGGGGAACAATGGCAATGTGCTTTTGACTGAAATAAACTCTTGAAAGTGTGAGCACTTCCGGCATGTGTGCATCACACCTCTTATAGAGAGCCGAGTGGGGTGCGATGGTGTCGGGCGACCATGGCAGAAGAAGGCAAGGGCTGCGCAGAAACCCTGCTGTGGAAGCCATCCCTGTGCTTGTGTTACTCAGCATGGTACACAGAGCATGCAGACCCCACCTGCCCATGCTGCACCACCTCCCATGTTCTGCTAAGTTTGAAGGACAGTATGATTTTTGTGTTTAGCAATTTATGTACATCAACATTTCTATGACTTACCTGCATGACTTTGAGAAGTGAGTAGAAGTCCAGTCACTTGGAAATCTTGTTTCCATTTACTTGGGCAGAGTTTTCATCACATTTTTGCTCCATTTGTAGGTTAGTGATCCTTTTTCTTTTTTAAAACACAGGTTTTGAACCTGTATGTAAGATGCGAGCTTAAGGTAAATGTCACGTTACCGTGTTCTGAGAAACCAAGGAGCAGCTCTCTTGCCCACCTCCTTGTCTTAAGTAGGAAGAATCTGGTCCAGTTCTCAGACACCACACACAGGGCTGACTCTGAAACTGTGCTGGACAGACGAGGGCAAGAGAAAGCCTGCTGACAGCGTGGGTGCAATTGCAGCTGCACTCGTGCGTCGCTGGGGACCTCAAACCCTAGATGTACATCTAACTTGGTAAATGTGTAATAGAAATTTTGTGGGTTGCCTCTTTAAAAATGAAAACATGTATTTCAATTTTAGTTAAATAATCAACGTTAAACTACGACAGAAAAACAGATTTCAGGTAGCATTTTTTTTTTTTAATCAGGGATACACATATAAAATGCCTATCTTTACAGAGCCATTGCACACATGTGTTATAGATGCATAATGTTAAGAAATTAAGTATGCTTAAATCATGTTACCTTAAAATAACTGTTGGAGGGGGAAGTCAATAAATGGGCATGACGAATTTTAAAATAATTGCTTCTGCCAAACAGTAAATCAAATAATAAAGTTTCCAGATTTGCTTATTCTGTTAGAACAAGAGATAATTTCCTTCCTTGGTTTGCATGGAGCATGGACAAACAGTCAATTTGCATCCAACCATGATGCCAATAACTGCATTGTATTCGGTTATTCTGCATGGAGAATAAAGCAAGTGACCAAATCAATTGCTGGTCAATAGAAGGTGACTCTGTTGGTGGGGAACTGATTTCCCTCACAGGCAGTCAGAGCCGCTCAGCACAGACTATTTAATTATTAGCGATGATGGGGAATTGACCCATTCGCTGCCGGCATCTCACAGTCACAGCCCCTGGTTGCTGCGCCTCGCTGCTGCTTGACCTTTTCTAGAAACTGCAAAGTGGAATGATTTTCAGTCACTTGAACAGATACTTGTCATTGTCTTAGAGTTGCTGCCATCCACAGAAGGATAGAGAGCAATTATTCTTCAGTCATGCGGCCCTTTGAAAAACCGCATTTTTTCCTTTGCAAAATCAATCCGCAGGCATCAGAGAACCCATAACTATCTGCTGACGGCTGCTCCTCTGGCCCTGTTACCCATCCCAGGTCTCACGCAACTGGCTACAACTGCAGCTCGGTGATCCGGGGAAATAAATGTCGTAGAAGAGCAATGGCAGTCTTAATAGATCCACTTATTGAAAATGGTGCTACTTCTCTCTAAATTAAGTGTGTAATTGGCAAACCTTATTTATACTCTCAAAGGGATTAACTTATTGATCTAATTAAGATGAAGCTCTGCAATGATTTGCCAGTCACCCCGAGAGAGTAGCAGCTGCACATTATTCTATTTTTTAAACAAAAGTGACATTAGTGACTAGAAATACAGTAGTGTTCTTGACATACGCTCGTTGCTTGTATAGTAGCAGAAAACCTTTTTATAGTCACATAAATATTAATCTTAACTTTAACTCAAATAACAAAAATTGTCTATGTAGTTGATTTTCTTTGTCTGCATTATTATTTTTTTTCTTTCATTCTGATCAAAGTACCAGAAAGAATGTTTTATAAATGTCTTACTCTGTATCTACAAGTCAGTATGGTAAACGGTCAGCACGATTCAACTTCCTAGAACAAGAAAAAATGGGCAACGAAATCTTTAATGCAACCACTGCACAGGACGGGGACTTAAAGATATCGATGTGGTTATTAGGCTGCGCTCTTCCAGCATGTGTGGCTGTGTTCACGGATCTTATTCCATTAGGATCGCCGCACTGATCTATCCCTCAGCTGGGATGAACGATGGCGGACACTGACTCAGTATTTCCAATGTGTTTACAGGAGAGAGAATTGCCCTTTCGTTCTCCCAGTTGACAGGGAATTGCCCTTATGCTGTCCAGATTGCATCAAATTCACGCCATGAGCCCAGGTGCAGAGAGGAGAAACCCAAGGTCCGCGTGGGCTGGCTGCCACCGTGGCGAAACCCACAGAAACTGGAGAGCGGCGTGCGCTTAGCAGCACGTGGAAACACGCTTGGCTTGTAAGAGTGCTAGTGAGGGCTGCTTCTGCTAGCAGCGGGAAATGTGAAGTCCAGCGCAAACACACCTCCTTAAACATGCCTTTTCGCAATATGTTCTGCCATTCCCATTTCAGAGAGATCTGAACTTTCCTAGCAGTTACCTTGATCAAATATGTATTGCCACCTAAACCATAACCTTACAGTACTTTTCTCTTCAGGAAATAGTTTTATTTTCATTTACATGAAAAAGAACCCTTTTCACCAGACCCACAATGAAATTTTTCTAATAAATGTTTGTTGTACCCAATGTAAAGCCAAAGTTTATTTTTAAATATTCTTGCCATGATAAGGCAGGTTAAAGAACCTTTAGGGTCTGTCTCCTAACACATACGACACACACACACACACACACACACACACATAACATGCCAAAATACTTTATCATCATCTTTTGGTTTCATGTCTCAGATCTATTACAAACTATGTCCTGAATCAAAACCCTTTGCTTAACTTACTTATTTATGTGCTTCTGATTTTCATTTATAACAAATAATTCTTCCAGGGGTCTCAACAGGAACAATCTGAGTTTATGATAAAATAGCTATCAGAGGAAGCGAGATTTGAAGTATAAACACAGTGCATGGTGAAACCTGCAGGCTGCGCTGCAAGTGCCTTCCTTTGCCTGAGGTTCTCCGGTCGCCTCCTGTGCTTCTACAGAAAGAACCCAGGTGCATTCGTCGGCCCAGAATTAGACACCACCAGCGCTGGAAAGAGCAAAGTCCTGGTGCAGCCCCACAGGCAGTGTCCAGCTCTGTCTGGTCTCTGGGAAGCATGTTGGGCTACAACTTTATAGCACTATTAAGACAACCAAATTGCTCACAGAAAGCAGTCGTGAGAAGGAGGAATTTTCATCAGTGGAGTGACAGGTTCAGATTTATTTCTTAGGACGATAAATGTGTCAGCATATGTGCAGCGGGCCAGCACCCAGGCAGCCTGGCGAGCCACTGCCTGGAGCAGATAAAAATAGCACAAAGTTCTGAGGAAACCAGTGTGTTTCTTTAGCTTTCGGGTTGTCATAGACGGGAGAGATCACTTTTGGAGTATTTGTGTGGGTAATAAACATGTTTTGGTAATAAATTTAAGCTGGGAATAGAGGGAAATTTGGTGAGTGAAAGAACATAAATTGACAAAAGAAGTAGATGATGGGTCCTTCCTAAGCCAGAGGAGGAAAGGACGCACCATGTGCAAACTAAGCATGAGTATTACCCAGCCGCCGAGGGGTGGTACCCAGATCCTGCTTCGCAGAGGAAAGCAGAGACTGGAAGGGAAAGGGGCCTCAGCATGCACAAGAGCGAAGCAAGGAGGTCCTGGGTGCTCTGGTGTGTGGGCAGGAAGCAAACACTGCAGTGAGTGCATTATTCAAGGCGAGGGAAAGAAAAACCAAGAGGAACGGGGACAGACCAAAGAGAAGACTGCTAGAAAGACACAAGTGAAAGAACAAGGTTGTGGAAGCCAAGGCAGAAGGGGATTCTTTGAGCACAGAGACTTCCCAGCACCATGAGTACCATTAAGTGTCAACATTAGCTGTGACTCTGTCACGAATGACTTTCAGTTACTGCCTAGGAGTGATTTTATGATACACGATGGAACGGGAAAAATTGAGAGATACTGTTGATTGTCATGACCCAGATGGGGAAGAGGAGAGCTGTTTACACATTCAGGGAAATGTCTGGGATATGCTAAAAGATTAAAATTAATAACAGAAACCCCAAAATAAAAATGGATCCAGCCGAAGATGTTAAAAATGCAGAGGACAGAAGTTGTTCCATGGTAGCAGGGTACAGATTAACTGTTAGTGCATTGGACATAAACTTTGTGCTTAATGAAGAGGCAGAGGGAATGGGCTACTCTAACAAGAGAAAGAAAAAAGATTTAATAACTGGGAAGGATTTTATAAAAGCCAACAGTGTGGAGGAAAAGTCAGAATGATGTCTCAGGCTGCTGAAAAAGTAACTAGTGTGAAAAATAAAGCAGAGGGTTACCAAAAATTATTTTTCGTTACATGAAATTTTTATTACATTTTTACATAAGTAGAACATGTGCTACAAAAATGAGACTCACTCTTTTTCATGCCGGCTAGGCTGCTGGAGCGGTCTCTCTGCATGTCTCTGTGAACCATCTGTTG